>DWME01001136.1:0-26775 GCA_018244795.1 Parelbella ahira ahira
ATGACTGGGATTAATAAATGTGTATGATATATGTACTCATTATAACAATAAATGTATAATATTATGTTAATAAATTCAATTCATACGTACATTTTAAATACACTACTTGCTCAAATATTTGTTTTCCACTATACCTACACTTAAAGAGTATACTTCATTACTGTGCCTATACCTTTGTAAGTTTGCTCATCAGAAATTGACATAAAATTTTTCAGATTAATAAAAATAAATTGTAGTTCCAACATGAGATTTGCCCACGCGACGTACATACAGGTCGCACTCCCCATTACATTTTGTCGCGACGGGAGCAGCCTTAAATTAGTGCCGCCATATTTTAGCTATGGTCAAGTGACCTGCTCGAATGTACAACCATATAGAAACATGCAATTATCGCCCTTGCTGTTCCAAATATAAGGGTGTAACCACTCCAAATTATGTGTGAGGGAGTCTCCATATTTGACATCACCATTTCGGTACTAATTAATATTTGATGACAACATATTGACGCAGTCGTAATTCGTTGTTATGTGTTATTTTACTTTGTTACAGATGTAATAGAAAACAATTTTTCCTACATAACTGTTTTTAATATAATTAACGAGTTCAGAAATCTTGTATAATAAGCTGTAAGCATTGATGTGATATGGCTAAACTTTTGTAAGACATTTATAAATATAAGTTACATTGACAACATATTTTGCGTTTTTCTATTCCAAAGAGAATTCACAGTGTTCACATACAGACAAGTTTGCAATTGTTGTCATGTATGTTTGTACATACATTTTAAAACGTTTTCATCCGATTTCAAACTGGCTGGATATACTGTGTCTCCACCGCGACGCAGTTACCTTCCCTTTGAGCCCGTCGCTCTGCTCCGGGCTGCTGGTAATTAAATGACCAATTAGTGAGTACGGCGCGTGAGGCTTCATTAGCCCACCGAAATGTCATTTTGTTCCATTTTCCGTACGTCGCTATATTTCTATTTATCACACGGGCTAAAACGTGTACACTTACTGCCGCTCGTGCAGACATGATTAGTCGCGATTATATTAGGTTCTAATATTGATGTGGAAATAAATAAATTGAGAAATATTGTAAAGCTAGAATACAATCATAGTATCTGGACTCGTGAACATCTATTTTTGTGGTGTTTTGACTGTTAAGTTATCTAAGCTAAATATGAATTATGAGGTGATACTTGTATACTACAAAAGTTACTTGAACAGCGTAGCTCATATATTACATATCTGTACAATCTCAAAGAGTGTCCGAAAGTTGTCTGTAAATGGCATAAATACATAATGTTTGAGGCAATATGAATGAGACCCTTGAAACAATGTTAAGTCTCGTATTAAAATGTCAGCTTGCCGTGACCTTAAAACCGGAAACCTACATTCTCTGTCGAAATTGTAATATTTTCTTCGGATTTTACTTCAAATTAATTAAGTCGCACTAACACAATATATTTCATTCGTGTTATTATTTTAGGGATAAAACGGTTCACTGTCGCTCGCTCCTCGTTTGGCGGTCCAAGGAGATAAACGGGTGTAATAACGCTCCAGGGTGCAATAGGATCTGATTTAGTTCTTGCTGTACTGATAAAGTTGTATTTATTACGTAAATTAATGTTTTGTAAACGATAGAGGCTTCGAAGTATGATCGCAACGTTTGAATTCAGAAGCATCCTCATAATTTCTGCTGCAAAGCAGCGGCAATTGCCGTATCATGTTCTCGTTTAAAGTTGTAGTAGTCCTTGATAGGCAACATACATAGGATGCGTAGTATATCATTTACTAGGAAAGTAGTTGAAATACAGTTATGGATAGTATATTTAACACCGAATCTTGCAATGTTCTGTGCTGTTGAAGGTGATAAAACAGTTTGAAAAACAAAGGCTTAAAGATATTTGCTGCAATAGCCACGACTTCTATCATTCATCATAACATCAGAAGCTAAATATTATTGTTATATCTCCTACAGATGAAAATTGAACGAGTCCGCAACAATATTTCAATACCGCCGGGATGGGAACGAAATAAGACGGTGTTAAAATCTATCGAACACGCCACATCGTTTAATACTAACATAGTTAAAGAAAATAAATATTAAGTAGAAGGTTTATTACAACGCATAGGTACAATGCAAGTGTTCTTCATGAACCAAGCGTACTGCGATGTGATTTTTTTTTTAATTCGCATCCACAATTTCTTTTCCTTAACACACAATAGGTCATATATTATAAAACAATATCGTGTCATATTGAACTACGTTTTTATTTTTAACCTTAATATACCTTACGAATGTTATATTTGTAATACCACTCACTATCTTACTCTGTAGTGCGCCGTTACCAGCTCTTTAATAAAACGGATTAAATTGAAAAATTCATTTTCCCGTAGAAAATAATAACGGGCTGCGGCTGAGGCATTATGGTTTATTAAGATAAACGGTTTTAATAATGCTCTAGGCCGAGTACGGGGTGATTAAGTTTACGCAATATACGGGCAGCGAGGTATTAATTTTTTTTCCGGTGACCAGACGTTAGGAGCGCACACAAATATCGAACGAAGGAGGGTCCAGACCGACAGATGATATTTTCAAAGAGTTCTCTTTCCTGCTTCTTAACTTGAGTGACGCATCCAGTACCCCTACCTACGTAATATGTAGGCCTTGAGAAGCTATCATGGTAAGGTAAGAAGCGTATGGTTCAATAGTGATAACATACAAAGTTTCCAATACATACTAGTTAGAAAAAAAATCGCCTTCAAATAAATTACCATTCATAAGGTGTTGAAATCAACGGAGTGAAGATCACGAGGAAAGGTCCTTCGATGTAATAAGCTATATTATTATCGACGTTTCTTACTCTAAATATAAAAAAATGAAAGAAAGAGAGAAAGAAAACATTATTACAGGATTCTTCTGCGATTCCATCTAGAGAACTAAAACGTTATTGTATATAATCCTTCTAACGCGCTAGGCTTTAGAATAAGAATTAAAATGTTTAAGCATGTGGTTGTTGCTGATAATCTCGAAGAAATGTTTTTAATCCTCGAGGTAAACGAGGTCATGGGTGAAAGCTAGTTATATTATAATTAAAAGTATAAATTTTAGAGCCGCTTCGTCGCTGCGTACTGAGTTGTAGTTAATATGTATCCATTATTCTAATACCGCGGGTTCGTTAGCGGGGCTTACTTACAGTATTATGGTTTAAATTTTCTGGATTCAATGAAAGATTAAAAAGGCTTGAAACAGCTATGTGTTGGAATTTTAATTTGTGAATTACTTATAGTTTACTTGAGAATTCATTTGGGGGGAAATCTAAATAATTCTAATACAATTTTGCACTTTTTAATGGAAAGTGACGAATAATTGCGAAATCACAGGTATGTTAAGCAGTCTCTGTCTGCCACATCACAGATCTAGAAGAAGATAACACGAACCCAAAATTCAACGAATAATAAAATGAGTGAGAAAACATAATTAAATATGTAGGTATATTGTAGAGCCGATAAACTAAGTTATTAGCATCTTCTCACAAAGCAGTGTCTGCAAAAGCAACGCCGGACACGTCTCGAGATATCCAACAGACGCTATCTCACGGAAGATGCCGTCTGAGATGTTTCTACTGAACGTTTGTGAGCACGTTCATTGTGCTATACGTAATTGCGTTGCGGAGTGTACATATTTCAGGCAACGCTATGTTTAACTTACACTTATTTCACTCGCATGCAGAATATCCACATGTGTACATATCTAAACATTATTTTCCCCAACACGCTTTCGGCCAGAGTATCTGACTTAACCCTTCCATTCGGACAGGTGACCTGTGTGCAGGGGAACGATAAAAGGAAATGAAAAAACACTCGTTTAATAGTTTAATACCTATAGAGACTACCTAAGTATGATTTCTAATTTCAAAGATTAACTTATAAACATAATTTCATTGTCTGTTTGATTTTTATTAGTAAATCTGTTTCAAATACAATAAAGCCTTAACTACTGAAGCTACTTAACTTAACTACTACTTAACTTGTAATTTAGTCAGAGGTTTCTTTTATGATATAATAACCCACATTTTTTTATATTTCACACCTAAAGCTATATCTTGCGCATTGCAATAAAATTTGCATCTTTACAGCGTATAGTTCACCAAGTAACGGCTAATATAAATATTTCATATTATATAAATATTTCACATTTTAATTTGGAATTTGCACAACTTAGGCAAATTTAGCAAATAGGTATCTTAAATTTTAATATGTACTTGGTAGGTGCTTATATTCGTGGTTCCTGTAGCTCGGGACCAGAATAAGAACTAAGGTATCTCACGCCTGTAAGAGGCGACTAAAAGGAGGTTTCCGGGGTCGCGAACGGCTACAGTGGGAGCTCGAACCGTTTAGGTAGCGATCCCGGGAAAGACGACGGTATGTGTGGCCGCATATTGTCGTGGGAATCGGAGGGCATCGAAAGAGGCCCTATGCTTCTTTCGGGTGTTGGGCCCGTTGGGACGTTGCGCTAGGAGGACACCGGTGCGTTCCACAGGAGATCCCTGAGCCCTCCTATTAGCGCCGAGGAAGGCCACCGAGGGGGTTTTAGTGTAACCAAAGCTTGCATTAAACATTTAAAACTCTTTTAGTATTCCAAATGCAGTCGAGTATTTTTATTAGATGACATTACGTGTATAAATATAATTTCATATACATATATCAGTTGTATAATGTCATCAAGTTTTGCGACTGAACAATTTCATTTCAGCGAAACGTTAACACGTAACAGCAAGGGAGTAAGCTCATTATAAAGGATTGGTGTTCATGTTCATGTTCGGCCGTGGGAAATTGCAAGTGATTCTTAGAGTTAATAGGCTTTCGCGCAGTCGACGGAAGGAAGGTGTTTTGTATACGAAATGCTCCATCACATATTGTAGAGAATTAACTAATAACATCACTTCGCAAACGCCGCAATATTGTCGTTTTGTGAAGAAGTTGGTTCATTTCGTAGATTTGAACGTTATATTTTGCATTATAACAATTCTTGATGTGCATTAGGAAGAGTTTCATATTATAAATGGGTGGAAACTTATCGTGCAAAATGTTAATTAACATTTAAGAGCATTTTACACCGGATAAATGTTGCAAAGAAAATCCTAACAAGATAATATGTTAAAATGAGACATTAATCGATCTTAAACTAATCCGGTATATAAAAGAGCAGTCAAGTTGCCAACTTCAATCTTCCACATCTTCCACCATACGCTAGAGCAGCTGTAACGTCTAGTACAAAATCTCCCCGTCAGATAACACGATATGATAAATGCAACCCCCGTTGTTAATATATCAGGGTCGGCCGACAGCGCATTTGAATTTAATCTGCCATCGGTTCTGGTGGCGAGCCAACGCTATCCGATCTGCGGATTTGCATTTTTAACTTATTACCGGCCAGCTGATCTTTGACAGTAGAAAACATAATGCTCTTTTAAGAGAAAATCTCGTGCAAGGAAAAAAGAAAAGTTTTAGGTGAGTCCTTAATCACATGAACAGGTGTTCTACGTTTACATAATATGACGTATATCCAGTATCTATTAAGTATCTATTGGCATGAGCTTGGTATGACCAAGCTCATGTCAAGGTATTTAAAAGAATTTCTAATTCGTGCTAGGTACAATTTAAATCTGTAAATTAAGTCGCTTTGATGGCAATAGTCAGAAAGATAATTTAAAAAAAATGGTCGGATGTAAAAAAAAAATATATATTAGCTGCATTCCCAGTTTTGACCCCGTTGGAAATAGGAAACGTCCCTTATCTAGACAATACCTAGATAAATAGATACATGAAATTTAACGATAATTATTAAGAGAAAGTTACATAATATTTTACATGTTCATATTGAGCAAACATTTGAAAGGTTTCGTCAAATGTATAACATTGAAACACCAAGTTCAGATCGAATCAAAAGCGGTTAGATTATTTTGCATATCGGCATCTTGTCTCCGCAGAGATTGTTAAAATATAGTTTAAGGGTTGTACAAGTCACAAGGGTCACAATGGGGTTCCTATCCTAACCCTTCTTAGGATAGGAACCCCATTGTGACCGTATATAATTTTTATCCTTATAAAACCCCAAATTAATAATAAAGATATAAAAAAGTGTCAAATCGAAGATGAAATTCATAGACAACTTTTCTTATAGACCTATTTAATTAAGAGATCGTACACAAAGTACAAGGTAAACTAATTTCAGAGCTTTTAAAGATGGCTTTTAACCGTTTTTAAAATAAAAATATAGGTAAATTTTAATCGGCTACAAGGCCGAGCTGGCCAGCGCAGGTGATGCAAAGCCTTAAATAACTGCCCTCATCCGATTTCCCTTACGTTCGGGATTTCATTAATATGGTGACCTGTCCCATAAATGTTCCTAAATACCTAACATATACAGGCATAATTTTGTTATTATACTAGAATAAGATGTGTTTCACAACCCATAGTTTGTTATTTCTGTGTTAACAGCTTTTATGGCTAAATAAAAATATGAACATTAAAACCTAGTTTTTAATGCATTTTCCTACGTGAATGCACAATGTAATTAAATGAACAAAATACATTACCAAGATTCTATAATATTATCTTAAGCTTTGAGCAAAATGTACTTATTTGAATATACTGCGAAAATTAGTATAAAGCAATTTATACGATTATTAAAATACATTCACAATTACAGAAATTCTAGGCTTGTTTTTTTCTAAGCAAAGACATTTTAATTACGTATTCGCATGATAATCGATGTATACACATACACATATACATACACACACGCATATGAACACGCACACGCACGTGCACGCGCACGCACACACAATCAGCCCCCTCATCGTCCACTGCTGGACATAGCCTTTCTAATGGCACGGCACTGAGCTCCATTTTTAGCTCTTCGCATCCAAACACTGCTAGTCAGTTTGCGCATATCGTCACTCCATCTAGCTAAATAATCGATATGTTCATAATAAATACAACATCTAAAAAAATGTTTAATTTAATACTGCTTACATTGAGATAGTCTATCATACAACTAAAGAACGATTATCTTAACGCTACGTTTTTAAGAGTTAGGTCCGATAAAGCAGTTTGCCTTAAGTTACGCAGAGTTGCCGCTAGTTGAGATGTATTGAGAGCTGGCTCTTGCATTTATATCGCACCGCGTTGTACATAATCTAAGGCAGAAATCTTGCTTGTCTCCTTTGAGTTGAATAGAATTGAATTCCTCCTAGTATTTATGTATAATTTAGCAAATGTCCTGTTTCAAATGTTTAACATAACATCACTTTTGTATTTCTCATAAGGGGTAGGCAGAGAAATGGAACACGTTTTACTAGTTAAGTTATAGTTTCCATTAGGAAATATGGTTGTATTTCCCACACTTAACTTACATATATACATATATATTGATCACATCTTGGGTACTGAAAATGTACTATATATAAATATTACATAAATTTCAATTAGCGTAATTGATAGACTTTTTGTAATCAATATTACTAATATTACTTTTTGTAATCAATATTAAAGGCTTAGAGAGTGAAACTAAGCTCGTCCATCAAATAACGCTTTTAATCAGCAAGCAATGTATATTGATGATGTACATACATAATATGTTTTGTGGATACACAATCGAATAGTGTGACATCGGAAATACGCAATAACTTTATAAAAAAAGAAAGAGCGCGCGCAAATCATCTGGTGACAGAATAATGAAGATCATGGATATCTGGAATATGTTACTTCCGTAACTAATTGCGGTTTCAGCCCTGGTACCTATATATATAGATTTCAAAGGAAAACCATTGGAAATTACTTATAAGTAGCATGTGTACCTCTCCACGATTGCTCAAGAAGGGCAAAAATACGCAACGAATGACGGAGAATTGTAAAGTGAGCCACTGACTATGGAAATACGACCACAAACACTCTGGCCAAGGCTGTAACGCAAGAGAAGAACGCACATATAGGGTACACATTTATATCCATCACCAAGGAACATGTCATAGGTAAACTACTTTCTTACACACTACTTTCTTTTTCACAGAACGGCTAAAATTTCAACCGTATTTGATAAGACATAATATCTTTGAAACACTCGTGTATTTACAGCTGTCCCAGTGAAAGACACAAATTCGCATAAAGACCCGTTCCACGAGATTACGTTGCAGCTCATCCGTACTTTACTTATGCTGCGCCTTTGAAAGGGACGTGTTTTAAATGCAATCCACCTTGGCAATTTTCGTATCGACGTTTTGTTGAGGTTTTGTGTTGTCATATATATGGGGTACCTAGTGTAAAATTGGTAATTTCGCGAACTTTTACATAATAATATTATGTAAATACAAACGCACATATTATCTTCACGTCAAGTCTCTTATGGGGTGGCCAGAGAGCAAAGTGCCAAATATCTCTATCCTTGCAGACCTGCCATGCTTCCTTAAAATTGATCAATCTCTTCATTCACTCTCGCCGGTTTCAGAGACTGTACAAACAATTCATCATTTTTTAATCTGTTCTCGTTTAAAAGTTTTAAATCACTAGCTTTAAGATATCGGCCTTTAAATGAATGGATGGGTAAAATTTCATTTATTCAAAATAGAATGAAAAGCGGGACCAAATGATTTGCTTCAAGAATTTCAAAGTCGATTGAAGATTAAGTGTAGACAATGAACACAAGCCCCGTGAATCTTGAAATGCGAAGAAGCCCGACTAAAGTCTCTAGAACAGAAGACTGTTCATACTCTAAGTGGATTAAAGCAATATATTTGTATGTTTAATTAAATTTGTATATTCGAATATAGTACGAATACTTTTTAAAATTTTTGGTATACATTATATTCTTTAAAAAATATTTATGTGCTACTTCCTTTGAGTATAGTTTAAAAATTATTTTTTACGAAAAACTTAATAGATAAAACGAAAAAAAGCTTGTAGGGGTGGAGTACACTTCCACGTTTCACCAGTTACGATTATGTTTTACTTAGTAGTAAAAGTTAAAAGAAACCTTGTCTTATGTGTGAAGTAATGTAGAATGCACGTCACCGCGGGGTCACTCCACTCGGCTGTCTCAGCAGTAAAGAGAAGAGTGCAGTCAGCGCCATATTGGAATTGCTGATCGCCGGTGCACTCGACGCTGCACCATCTGTGACTCTGAATCTTCTTAAAACTTACCTTATATCCTATAAATTTCTACTTTGGACGGTGGATGGAAAATGTTTTTTTTATTCAATAATAGTAACATTTTAATAAAGATTGTTAAATATACCATATTTTTCTATTTATTATTTCTATTTATATGAAGAATTAGTTACGAATACGCTTATTACATAGTTACCTTTGGAAGAAGTTGTGCAATAAAGAAACCGAATTATTGTATGAAATACTTAGATACTTGCTGCAATTGTGGACCGTCGGATATCGCATTAATTAATCGTCAGCTTGTTTATTGAGTACCTACTTATACTTACAGTCAAATATCTCTGTGTACAGAATACAGTTCAATGTTTTTATCGAATTGCGTGCATGTGGAACAGAGAAAAAGAAAGTTTCGTAACTTTAATCGGTCTCTAACTCAATGGGCGTATGTCTCTAAACTACACCCGACAGAATACAATATAGAGGTGGCGCCCTCTGCATTATTAATGCGCTCATGCTCGAATTCTGCAAACAATGGCGACTCGCCGAGTGCGGCTCAGCCTATGTATAATCTATGAATCGAATGTATTTTTCAGAGAGGCAGGCTTCGACTAAGCTGATATGTTCGGTCCCTAAACATGTTCGTACTTTGTACCGTTATATCAATTGTACAATGTGTCATTAAAGTTTCATTCAATACATACAGAACACCGCAATGTAAGTATACTTACATGTACAATAAAAAAACTAATAACTTTGTTACCAATAACCTATTATAAAATGAATTGATGGCATAGGTATACTGTATGAATTTTGGTGTGTCTGAAAATATTACTGTTACTTCTACGAGCAAAAGACCTTGTTTGCATTACGTAAAGCCATTTTAGAGGGATAAGTGTATCAACATAATTATGAGCATGTCATGTTTACGTTTACGCTTTGTTGCGAAGTAGTTTTAGACTAATTTATAACAAGGCTGTACACTATTTTCAGTACAATTATTAGCCTACTCGCTTTAAACGTAATGGGGTACACAAAATACTTATCAATATGATAATTTAGTACTTGAGTTTTAAATGAATTAGTTTAGTCCGCAATGTTACATATGACGTGTTTATACGCGCGTTGCAGTGTTCGCAGCAGACAGCGGCGGATCAGTGCGACGTGAAGTGTCTCGTCGAATTAATCCGCTCGCAGCCAATGAGTTATGCAGGAAGTAGATGGAGCGAAGCACAGCTGACGCTGACTAATGACACTCGCGTAACACGCTACCCGGCGTAATCGTAGCTGTCAAACGTCATATTTTGTTAGTAGTCAGTTTAGTAGGTCAATTACATTAGTCGTTTGTAGTAAAGTGCAAGATTTATTCACTTTATTATTATTAAACATATTTAAATTCAAATATTCTCCAATTAGAATATATGAGCCCTGACTAGTCATATATTTTATTTTACGATACCAATGTTGAGGCCAACGAAATATGAAATAATATGTAATAAATTAAGAGCAAAAAGCAGTGATAGGCTACTAGTTAAGAAGTCAGCCTCTCTCTCCGGGAGAGCTAGGTTCATTACCATGGCGCGCACCTATTTACAAAAGCGCGTTTTTAAGTTAAAATATCACTTACTAACGGTGAAGGAAAACATCGCGAAGAAACATTTAAGAAAACCGATTGTTGTCGTGGCGACACGTCGTCAGGTTCTCGGTTTTACTCGCGGCTATAGATGTTTCGCATCAATAGTTTTGTGTAGCTGTATATAAAATAGGCAGCTACAATTTTCCGCTCCACCACAAGTCCAGCGTCCACATCAATCTTTGCCTGTTCCAAAGTTGTACTAGGAAGTTGGCAACATTGAATATCGTAAACAATTTGCGCGGCACGCTCACCGCGCGCGGAGCGGAAAGCAATTAGATCGAGCGGGACGTGTAATGACTGCGGGTGTGCTCCCATGTTGACGATGAATCGGATTCGTTCGAAAAAATCGATTTTTTTTTCGTTTATGTGTAGGTGACTTGCCGTATGATGGGGTATATAGTTGGTTGATTGACTTTTCACAGTTTTGTTGGCAATGTTGTTAAGATTTTTGACATATGAAATGTATTGGAGATATGTAAGAGAATGCATGTTCGAAATTAATGGTTGCTTAATACATCGTAGATATTAGTTTTATTTTGTGCTTATCTTTAAAAAATAACCTCTATTCAGTTTATCATGCTATATCTTTAAAATTTCAAACAAAAACCATACGTTCCGCAGTTTTAGTTTTTACCAACAAACTAAATATTAAGTAAAATGTTAACTCTATTCTATCCCCTTCGGACTGACATTTTCTTTTATTAGATGTTTATGAAATAAAACAAACTCATTGATCAAATTCCCGTTTCTAACTCTCTCTTACTTCACTGTTCCTTGTGATAATCAAACAGTCTATTAGTCGGAACATGACCGGTACTATTATCGTCAAGTCTCTCTACAATTTACACGTTACAATAAATTAATTATTTTTCGATCAATATACAAACTTTGAAACCGTACCGGTATTGATGAATAGGGAGACGCCCTAACGCCAACGCTTCAACTGCACCAACCAGCATTTAAACTTGCAATCCATTTTCAACTCTATACGGATAACCGTTAAGGATAGTTTCCCAGATCCGATTCCTACAAGATACTTAGGGGTATAGAGTGCTTCGTATGGGATGGGAGAGATACTGCAACTTGAAGCACTCGCGGCCAAATTGCGCTGGATTCGTGCTCGAGGAGTGCGGCAAGAGAGTGTCGCTTGATGACATTCCCATGTGAAGCACTTGTATTACATATTCGAAACAGACAAAACATTACAGGAAATGTAACATAATATATTATATGTACAATGAATGTCTCAAGCGCTGTGAAATATTTTAAGATATATAAATAGACATGAAACTACTGCAATGATAAATGACCGTTAGGCATTTTAAGTTTATTAAAAATCGATCGAATGGACATCGAAAATTAGATTTTAATAGGTCATTTAATATTTGAAGTTTGCTATGTGTAACTTGCAATCATAAACAAAGGGGTGACAAGTTTGTAGCTCAAGTAATATTACTTTTAAAATGTGTGTTTCTTCTATTTACTTCCACAGATAATTCCGTATTTGGCGCATTGTGAGAATATCTCAGAACTAGAAAAGAGACTTAGAATATTCCAGAATTCACCATACAAGGTGAAACTTTCATAGATACAGGTACATATACTTAAATATGTGGCACCGATCGCGATTTTTCTGAACTCTTGTAACCCCTAAACTTGATGTTACCTCTAAAAGTAACCAACACTCGAAACTTGCAACTTCATTTGATATTAATGTAACTTTATTTATTACATGAATCCGATACAGTTTAAGCATATTTGCAAGAAAAATATAAAAGGGCTGTTATTCTGGTGGTTAGTGATCTTGAGTGCCTGATCGTCGAATCAAAGTTGTGGGTTCGATTCCTCAGGACAATATAAGTGTAACGAGCGCTAAAATTAATTTTGTGGTAAACTGAAAAATTCTTTATCTCTGGGTCTGTCAATGTAACTGTACAGTTAACGTAGATTACCCCTGATTGGGTACCACATATCATACTCAAGCATGGGCTTAGCCCAGTTTAAGATTTGTGTTGTTTCTTTAAAGATGAGAAGTTATTTACTTTATTACCTTTGTCCAATATTATCAAAAAATTTATAACACCCAGTAATAGAAACACTGATAGTTACGTTTTTAAAAACCGTCTGGTCTACGTATCTGTGTGGTTATTCGGTTTGTGTGTTTACCGGCACGTCACTGAACGGTGTCAGAGTAGAATAAAAAATGAGCTTACAATAGACAACGTATATCCTATCCTATTAGTCCTACTGTTAACAGCTTTCGCATTACATCGAGATATATAATCGTTACTAATCCAAATTAAGCTGGTAATGACTGGAGAAAGCCGGCCGGCGCTCAGTATCTCATTAGTAATCGTACAAGCTATCTCGAAGTACTATAATAGAAAATCATTGTTACGTTATAGTTTGGCAATTTTAATAAGCAATAAAAATAACTAGCTAGCTCATATCACTTGTATATTTTAATAACATCGACTATTTCTATGCGGTGCCGTATTTTTAATGAAGTAACATTATAAAGAATTTCAACTATTTATTCTATCAAGCCTATAACGCCGGAAGGGGTAGGCAGAGGAGTGTAGTATACTCCCACATTTTACCAGTTACCTTTACGTCCCATGGAATAGGTGGCGAACCTTTTTCCGGCACAGAATCAGACTTAAAAATTCCAATAGTACCCGACCCGGGATTTGAACCCAGGACCTCCCGATCTGTAGTCGCACTTGCAACCTCTCGAGCTTGGATTTTTTTTTAAATATTTGTCAGAATATGCGTCACTTGATAAGACACTAGCGACCCCCTTCGGGTTTCTCATGGATGCAAGATTTAGAGAAAATGATCCTCTTAGTTTGGATAAATTTTCCAGTATTTTAAAAAGCTAATATCTTACACCGTAACTATACTATATATTGCCTATGCCTCTCAGTAATAGCGTAACATTCTACTGGTAAAAAGTTTGTAAAATCGGACGAGTATTTATGAAGATTGCCTCCTACATACAAACTCACAAACTCTTTATAATATTGGTATAATATTAGTATAGATTTGATAATTTACTACAAGAACATCGTAATCACGTTGGAGCTATTTATCTAACAATTTTCTTGAACAGTTTTAGTGTCAAATTTCAATTGAATCTACTTTATACTGAACTACATTTTTCTGGTTACATTGTGAACAATCAGGTTAGAATGCAATACGCCCATAAAATCTGTGTACTGAAATTCATAAACGAACTTTTCTAAGAAAGTTTCTTCGCTAAATATTAAAATTTATTTTTATTAAAGTCAATAAAATTAAACAACTTTTATCTTAAAGTGCGATAAACCTTTATTAGATACTGATAACATTTGAAATATAGTTTCATATTTTTATAAGAATCAGAATTGAAAATCTGTGAACCTCAGTAAAAATAAAAAGTGTATGATATAGAATGTATTCCAGTCATGTACCCAAATCGGCATAAAAAACCGAAATATATCTCACTATATATACACATCAGCGCAGGGTGCGCGGGCCCAGCAAAATGTCGGATTCAGCACTATTCGGGTTTGTCGGAAAACAATTAGATGCACTGAAACGTGTAATAGCTCCCAGACTTGGTACGAAGATTTGTTCATTACGAGACACGTGTCTCTCTGAGGACGAGGAGCGCGTAACTACATTACGATGTTATACAACCAAATTTTGTTTCGTGTACCCGTTTGCTTTTGTCTTCATTAGAAAAGAAATCTATGTGGGTCTCCGTAAGGTACAAATTTCAACGTAAGGAAACAAAGTACATTTTAAAGGATAAAAAAGATGTAAGGTTTCACTTTAATATCCAACATGCAAATGAAAATGTAAGATGAGAATTGTAATTAAAAGTGAAATTTATCGTATTGACGCAGTAAGGTTCAGTTCAAAGAGAGCGGAGCTAATGATTATACAAAAAGTTATTACGGTATGCAGTGCGCTGCTCAGATTAAAAGGCGTAACAGTTTCGAACGGCGACATCGGGTGATTCACTGCGACTAATCTGCATAATGCCTTCCGCGAGTTGAAAGTAATAATAATTTATTAAATTATTAAGTTTTCAGGCTTTGTTATTTTGTTCTTAAGTTAAGCAGCGACAACTTAGTCTTTTCGATGTCAGTATGCTACTTTAGAGGTATCAGTTCAAATCTCAGCCCATATCATTGGCTTTAAAGATAAAATACATATCTCCTGCTATAACGGTAAAGGAAATTATAAGAATAAAATCATTAAAGTCTTCCATAAGGTTTTTTTCACAACTGTGAAGTTTTCCGTCCTGAACTCTGTCGGCGAGGTAGGCTATAGCTTTAAACCTTCTTAGTATCTATAGGAAAGATCCGTGCCCGACAGTGGAATGAGAAAGAGTTTGACGACAATGATAAGATTAATTATACCTATGTAAATGTATAGTCCAACTCTCGCGCATAATGTGGCACTTGGTTTATATGTATGACGCTAATAAAAGTCACTTCAGTTGTTTTCATGCTTAAAGCCGTACGGTTCTTACTAAACAGATGGCAGCAGTGTCGCCTAGATGGCAGCACTATCGCCTATCTTTCAGAACCACCGTCTTTAGGAGCGTGTTTTTAACAGCAATGACAATTCTATTTTACAGCGCAAACTTAACATTTTATTAAAACATGAAAAGAAAATTCCAATAGACGTCTGCGGATATGTATCTCTCTTTGCGTCTGCAGCAATAGGTACTAAAGCTTACTTTACCACAACAATCGAGTGTGGATTGGTAGAGATGTGAAGTAAGCGGGCAATATAGCAGACATACTGAAGACATCAATAATTCCGTATTTTTGTAGAGTTTGCGCCGCAAGGTTTCCTTGAAAGAGCAATTACATTTTTATAGCAGCTGCTAAAGAGTTCAAAACTGCGACTAACTGCTACTCGTAGTTATCACAAGGCCTTTTAGCATTTCTGAAACTGATTAATTGAAATTCGCTTGTAAGTGATTCGTTGGTGATGAAACAAGCCGTAATGATCATCATTATCGAGTGAACACGGTGTGTTACGATCGACGCGGGCATTACGCGCGCATGTAATTCTGAAACACTCGCTCAGTTTCGTCGTAACTGTTGTCGTTATTATTAACGACAGCGGCCGTTATCGTGATTTACGTCACGTTCCACCGTTGCGTGGAGCTTGTCGGCTTTAAATTATATTGTCAACGATTTACATAAGATTACAGCGGCGGCTCTATTAATGAAAATTGTTCGTGACATATTTTTATAATGTTCTGGTATCATCCCTTGCACAGTATTGTTCTTTATTTGAATTGGCATATATTATGTAATATGTATGTATTTTTCTACTGCTACCTTGGTAGTGATCTTTGAATCTTATCCAAATATCCAATGGCAATTGCCTATCTCAAAACAATTCGTTCTTCCTTTGTTATCTTTGCTTATCTCACGAATTATTGAAGTTGTTCACCTTTTGTAATTTATAAAATATTACGTTACATTACAATAAATTACATCTGATATGTAATTCATTCTAAAGTAGCTAATGATCACAATTGAATGAATTGTAATAGAATTTTTTATTTAAAAAATGTATGCACCTATTTAAAATTACGTAACTCTTGATTTTGTGAATAGAACCATTTTAAGAAAATATGAGGGTACGGAAAGTCTAGTTAGAGTCTAAGATACGTCGCGTGTGGATAGTGTGGTGGACTACATCCTAACACTTCTCATTCTAACGGGAGACCCGTGTCCAAAGTGTCCAACCCTGTCACGACGTATGGCTCGACAAAAAAGTTCTACAAAATATTTACAACGCAGCACAGAAAATTTACGAACACTCAGATGGATTCATATTGAAATTACGTTACAAATTAGTGTTTAAAAATGTAATAAAGAACACAAACGGTATCATTCGAAGCACCTCGTAAAGTTACGAATGTGTAACATTTATCGCTGCATGTCATTAACGTAACATTGTATTCTACATACTCGTATTTATCTTCATACGAAACTCAACAACAGTACTTCGAAATAAAATTGAACAAACAATGACAATCAAAAAGATAATTTTATATACATTGGCATACAAAATGCTAAATGAAAAAGTGACAAAACGGGTATATAACTCGAATGTTGGTGGACGGAAGTAGCGATGGAGACCTAGACTTATCTATATTAAACAAGTGAGTCAGATATTGGCTGATGTGGGAGTCAGAAGTCTTCGAAACCGGCGTGCGTATTTGAAGAGTGCTAATCGCGGAAGAAGCACGCCAGGCCTGCAGCAGCCGGCGTGAAGTTATGTAACAAATCGCTTGTACAATAAATTGAATTATGATTTCTGCCCACACGCAAAACTATAAATGCCATATTACATATTATGTAATATACTCTGCCGGACTCAACAAAACTAATAAGTCTTCGATCTTGGATCTATCAAATTTATTTCTACGAGTATTTATATAATAAAGGGTTGTTTATTATTAGGACAAATATTGATGTCATTTTGTTTGTCCATATCGGATAATTTATCGTATTACATACGTATAAGATCTCATGTTACAAGTTTACGACTGTTTTTCGGTAAGCGGCTTAGTACATAGTACTTGTACTGACATTGATTACAAAGTGTTCTGGCGATAGAAAATGTTATCGTACAAATAGGTACGTACATATATATGTAATTGTTACTATGTAGGTATATGTAAAATACGTATTATTTTTATAGGAAAACTTATACCTCTAGTTCATGGGACTTTCGCATGGGTGTACACTTACTAAGTAGTCGCAGTAACAGTAATAATAATATTTAATAGTATCTTTGGATATCTCATATGGCCATTTGATTAAAATCTTTGACATAGATTGTGGGTAGGTACTTGGTATATTAACATATTACATTTTGATTTAAATACATATGTATATAGGTACATACAGTAATATAACATTGTACAATTACAGGCAGAATGAAATTACTCATGCTCATCAAGTTACCATATGAATATTTGCTGTAGACAGGAATCGATCCCACAACCCACTCACTTGTTTAAATTAACTAAAATTATTGTTACGGCTGGACTGTTCTAGAAGCTACAAAACCAAACTTATGTCTTGCGGAAAAATATATACTAAATGGTAGGTAGACGGATTAGCTGGAACTTGTTACTTAAACTCGAACTTCTGCTTCGTTGCTGACCTTAATAAAACTCAAACTACCAGCTCCCAAGTTAGCTCACCTATCTCGGTCACTTCACCAACTTAATCGTAACAGTTTGATAGTGTTAAAATTTCATTCAGTATGTGTAATAACTTATACTTCATCGCATACTTTTCTACGCAGACGGACATGAAAGTTGTGATACAAGTTGGTGACGCAAATAAATCGCTTATTAAATTATTCTGGCATGTTACGTAATCGTATTACGACCTTACGCAAGGTCTTTCTGAAATGATTTCTGCCGTGACAGGGGTTCTTTAATTTATCCGGATTATATTCATTACATTTATCACTTATCTTAATGGATGAACAGTTAATATTATTGTAATATCATCACGCTAAGTCTCTTCTATTGCAGGCAGAGAGCAACGAGTGCCGAATACCTTGCTTTATATGCCCGACTTGATTCTCCTACATTTATAGCTCTCTTCTTACACACAGTAGGTGTGACAGTTGACTAATAACGTATGTAGAGTTTAGGTTAGATAATATATAAAGTAATTAAAATATGTAACTAAAACACACGTTTTCTATTACCTATTTTAATTATATGTACGTGAACCAATTAAAGTATTATTTCCTTGTCAGATGGAAAATAATGCATTAAATTTATTCAAACTTATCAATGACCCATACTCTTACATACTCTATATCAGAACTAATGATTGTTAGCGATCAAATATTTGTGTTTGTACAGTACAAGTCAATATAAATTTACGAACTACGATGTGATATCAACGCTTTTGAAGTAAGTAAGTTCTCCCTACAAAATATCAACAGAAATATTGTCAAATTCGATCGGAATTCCAGTAATTGTCCAAACACTCAAGCGCACAATTTGTTAGGAGCGAAATTATTCATGAAAGAGGAGCGTTTCCAATAATTGTTGTCAACTTCGCGTCGACAGGAGTCGGGGAAAATTCAATCAAGCGCGCTTTATGACTTTCCCTACCCTTTAGGCAATACGATCAATGTGCGACATACAAAACAAAAAAAAACTTCCTAAAAGTAGACGATGTTTTATCGTTTCTTAAAAACAAGATTTTTACCTTTATATTGTTTCACTATTTTACTTTATACTTTACTACATATTGTTCTCTTGGTGTATGAATCAACATAAGCAGAACAGTTATGTGAATAATTTTAATTGTGCATGCATATGTATTTATGTACATACATGTAAGCGCATATGCAAACGGTCTCTAATGTCCACTTCTTCCATCGACACAATAAGTGTTATTTACACTGCCAATTTCAGTTACTATACACGTTTAGTTAGTATTGTTCATCTAAGCATTAGTTAATACGCCTATTAATTGGTAAGATTAGTTAGGATTAGAGAAAATAATGCTATTAGTATCACAGGTTCAGTAATTAGTGTCTGACTTATGTGAACTTTGTCACAAACGCTTATTTACTCAAAGGGACTGAGTTGGACGCACCTTTTACACAAGTGGAATGATAACTGTACCTTGTAGGTTTAGTTTTAATAACTATGTATAACATACCGTCACGCCTGTAATCCTCGAAGGGGTAGGCAGTAGAATTACTACTCTCACGTTTTACCCTTTACATTTAAGTCCCATGGAATAGGTGGTGAGCCTCTTGGCATAATAACTATGTATATTTACTAGATATACAACTAATGAACTCCCAGTATTTACTATTACACAATGCATCGCTAATGAACTTATTTTTCATAGTTATGTAGCTAATGTTGTTGCATATTTAAAAGTTTGATTTTCTAAATTTATAACAGTGTAAGATATGATTTTACTATTTTTGAGGTAAATATTTATTATCTCCCCTATTACCCAGAGGATAGGAAGAGGCTGAAGATTTCCAATGCGAAAATTCTGAAAGGATTGTTTCACGTTCTCTACGAACAAGGAAAATTTTAAGGAAGTCGTCCAACATGCTCGTCTTAAAAGACATATTTCTGATAAAATTACGTATTGCCAATTAAATTACAGTGATTATAAAACATGATCAAGTTTTTAGTAACAAAATATTTCGCAGCAAATTATATTTAAACATGAACCTCCACTGCGAGACTTAACGACATCATCTGAAATAGCTCGAGTATTACGTCTATTGTTGGTGCTGCCGCCTTTCCAAGCGAATTACAAATTTCCCCCTTTACCTTCCAAACGACTGAAGCCGGATAAGAAAACACTGATAATGACTTCGTTTCCTACGCCTCTTAACTTTTTATATTACATTCCATTTTTAAATAAACAACCCAATACAATTTACAAGGAGTAAAACGTAAGACTTTATTTCCTTTTCTATTGCCATTACTAAACGGAAATACTCGCTTGCACTGCTTTGTTCCGGAACAAAATTCTAATGGATTCTATGTAGGGGCTATCATATTATTAAAATACTCTTTATTACGAAGTTAATTATGCTTTAACTCGATATATAAAATCCGCCGCTACAGCCTACAATGACTTTATGATTGACCTGAACAGCCTATGTGTAATGCAACATGGCAATAATGAACAACATCAAACTGTTGTTCCGCCTTCGATCTTCCACCTCATCCTTCAGCTTTAAGACCCGATAAAAATGTTCTTAAATAGTAAATAACATCTTAGTTATTTCTATTGTAGATCAAATTATTATAAATTCAATTAAAATTAAATTCCACAAACTACCCGCGTACAAAACTTTTTCCATCCCACTCAAACGCTGACCTTAATTACTTCGGAAATACGAAGATAACACTGCAATGTCTTTCAATTTAATTACTCAATTCAAACTTTTAATCGTTGTGTGCCCAGAGGGGCTGATATAAAAGGGCCAGGAAGAGGCAGGATAGGGCAGGAAAAGGATGAGAAAGGGCAGGAAGAAGCTGGTGGCGTTCCTTTGTCAAAGTCTAAATCTAATTCATGGGGGTGTCTATTTGACAAAAGGCAGTGTCTCATACGGTATTGTTTCACTGTCGAAAGATAAGCTACGAATGACTCACCAGCAATAAACAAGACTCGTTCAAGTGAAATACAGACAGCACAAATTTACTATAATTGAATATAAGTATTAACAGTAGCTTAGAGCTAAGCCTCCCATTCCTGGGATCCTGGGTTTATAATCCAGGTGCGCAACTCATTATAGAAAATATTCGTTTTGAAATTATATTATACTTGTAGTTTCGATTAAATTAGATTAGATTAGATTTGATGAGTGAATGAGTGAGTGGGTGACCTTTCGCTTTTATATAATTATATAGATCACACGCTACAACGATAAAGAAATTTAACGTATAGTATCGCAAACTCATCGCAAACCTTAGAGTTCTCCACAAAATCTTCTAAGATGAGAAAAGTCTGCCAACCCGCACTTGACTAAAAATTTTTTTTTATAGAAAAAACAAAAATTCAACAGGTGTGAAAACTAGCTAATACAAGAATAGACATCGCAAATAATTCCTTGGCAGCGGTAGAACAAGTAGCTGAGATTGTTGGGAGTATAATCAAATCAATTATGGGAAGATTGAAGGCCGTGTATACATTTTCAATTAGCTGACGAATGTCCACATTGGGTTATTCTAAGGAACAATGTAGATAAAGATTGTTTTAATCCAATGCTTGTAATATAACACCTCTTATAAGTAGAAAATTGATTATTCTCATTGGGAAATATCAAGCAAGGATACTTATACGATTCTCCGCTTATGACATCAAAAGCAGTAACAATGGTCTAATGCTCTCATCAATTATGTTATAAACAATTACTCATACTGGTGTACTGTAAAGCTAAATAATCTGTGCGAATATATTACATAATATAAGACTCTATGTGTTTCCTATTTTTACAAATGCTGTCTGCCCTTAGTTTTCTATAGATTTACTAAAACCATCACTGTTTATTGGCCGCTTCGGAACATGACTCCTCACGAGTAATTGTGGATTGCTTAGAACATGATCCAAGAGGTTCGATTTAAAATTGGTGGAGTTAGAGACTACAATAATTACCTATGGGAAACTGCACTACATTGTTGAAATTAAGAGACGGTACTATAATTATGACAATAAGCGTGGTAAAAAGAACTTACAAAATGAGTCCATAAGCAATCAATTACACAGTAATTTTACTGACCTCAGTATGTAGTAATGTATTTTTATTACATACATTTATATATGGGTGTGTTTAATTATATTATGCACTACAATATTCAACAGATGGCGCTCATTGGGGGACGCCTATGTCGAGCCGTGGACTGAGATAGGCTGACGATGATGATGATGATATTTAAAGAAGTATTCATGTTATAATATAATCGCATTTTTGTTTTAGTGAAGCCAGCTCATCAGACAAGGGACCGTAATCAGATTCCGGCGGCAAGATTGGGGACCGCTTTGTAATTAATGAATTAGTGGACAAACTTTGTAGTTATCGAGTTATTCACTAATTTTCTCGCGTCCTCTGCTGCTCTAGTTCGATTATTATAGTTCCAATTGCATTAGTCACGTGCTCATTTGCATCACCTTGAAGTGCCTTGTATCACACTGTATTGGAGTGCGAATTTAGTATAGCGGTGTTAACTTAATCATAAAATTCTTTGTGTTCGTTTTAAATTGTAGCTTTAGTTTTTAAAACTAAACTGTTTAAAACTTTACTAGGTATTGGCTTTCGTATAGTAAGTGGTCCAAATTTTATTGATCATTCAGGAAAATTTAAATGGCAACTTTTGTAACCACCCTGAAAGGTTAGAATAATACTGAACTTTGTATTGGAATAATTACTAGGAATTAAAACGAAATTATTTACATGTACAGTATTGAATGATTCTTCCGAGATATATGTATGTAACACATAAAAGAGACCTACTTGTAAGTATGTCAAGAAGTCGGCGCTGTGAAGCTGTTCGAATGAAGATCCTTTTAAACTACAACTTTGTCGGTAAATTGTTGTTTAAAATATAATATACTTGAAAATGCGTGGGTGGATAATTGTGTTGCGCACACACTCGAACCCTTATTAAACAACCCGAATGCAGATTAATCTTGATCGAGTTAGAGTCTAGTTTAATTTGGCCCGAGATAATATTGTTGTCGTTGACAATGTTTAGACAACTCGACAGTTAATTGGTTTAGAGATTGGACGCCGCGCTAAACTACTTTCGACTCGGCTCTCAAGTTCCTGAATAGTTTAAGAGAAAATTCGAAGTGTATGCAAACTTTGTTGATATTGTTATATCGTGGTCTTACTTACGAAGTTTACAGCTTTGTGTCAGCAATGTATAAACACTTATGTAATAATATGTACATGTTCATAAGGCAAATGATTATTTATCAATGATATTATGTACTATTTATTAAATCGCCCGTAAAAACTCAACATCACGTCTGTAATCCCCGACAGAGTCGGCTGAGGAATGTAGTACATTACCATGTTTCACCAGTTACGGCTTGGATGGTGAGCCTATTGCCGTACACCGGGTACAGATTTAGACTCCGAGACACTACTAGAAAGCCAAAGTAGAAAATCCAATAGTGCCCGACTCCGGATTTGAAGCCAATACCTCTCGGTCGGCAATCGCGGTTTGCAACCACTCGAACAACGAAACAGTCACATCGCCCATAATTATTAAATTTCTATTTAACATGTTGTCGATGAGCTCCTTCCGAGAATTACCTACGTTAATTATCTACGCAGCGTTTAATTATCTTCATATTTAATTCGTCTATACTGTATCAACGAAATTGCGTAAATATTTAGTGTGTAGTATCACATAACTAGCAATAATGTAACGTGACTCTGACCCTATTTCCAGTATTTTTTAACTTTTGCACAAGGTATGTACTTAAATATTTTTTCAGTCGAAAAAATAATTCCAGAAATGTTAGCTACCGTCAGAGAAATACCGGACAGTCGTTAGTTTTGTTTCTCGAATTAAAAAGGTTCGCTGCATACCACACTCTCACGATTCCAGGGAATGTTTAGGATTTTTTTCTCTTTTCAGAAACAGCGATTCTGGGAGAATTGTTCAACTCATTTTAACCCGTTCTTCATTTATGTTTACATTAATTTGTATCCCATTTCTCCGAACTTTGTTATATTACTCAGGTAATAAGTATGTAATTACCACATCTTGTTGACATTAGTAGTTGAATAAATACAAAGAAGGAAATTCTTTTTTAAATGGGAGTAATAAATAAATCCATCCGTTAAGTTCAGTATCAGGTAGCCCTGGTTAAGAATTGACTAAATGGATTTATATTAAAGCCAGACTGGCAGGTGTGCGGCTATTAAATGAAATGGAAACGAATTTGGGTTACTGTGAACGAAATCTTAATGTATGCCTTGAATTTGAAATTTTATGCTATTTTTATGTTATGCTATTCATTATATTAAGCAGTATTCTTACTACCTTAATTAATATTGGAATAAATAACGTACATATCATTATTACTTATTATATAATAATGTTATATACGCGGCCTATGTCCAACAGTGGACTGCAATAGGTTGGCGATGATAATTATAATGAAATAGTAATAAACAACGAATGTCTCGTTTACCATACGGACTATGAAAATTCCCTTATTTTTCTAAAATGCTGGTAACATAATAAAAATGGTCACATGCGTCTTTGATTAGCTCCGCAAATAATGGCTTACGGTCGACAACTACATTTAATCCCTACGAATATCAACATACTACTCAGAACCCTACCACGTTACAGACCATTCACAACTAATTGTACTCGTTGAAAATTCCGACTCGTACACATAGATGCCAGAACGGACCGCGGACGCATCATTTCTGCCCTAAATTCCATTCAAATACCTTACAGACCGTTACAAATATAAACTGGATACATTAAACGAATGCGGCAAGAGCATAAAGCGTAATGTAAATAACAATCGCCGAGGACATGCCTCAAGAGAACATTTAAAGTTATAGAATAAATAGAGCGTGCAAAAATAGATGGTATTTCTTAAGCACATTGACATTAGAAATGATAAAGATACGAGCCCTGAAAGGACAATAAAAAAATTTTTTTGAACCCTGTTTCCATTAAACAATGTTAGCAATGCGGAGTCTTCCAGAGTATTCCCCTTCAGAGCTATTCACGTACATTGCCACGCCTATCCACGTTTTGAAAATTATCGTCTACTATAAATGCTCTCGTCCACTCTTTAATAGAGCGTTTTCTGGTTTCCCATTTTCATTTTAATGCATACTGTTTAAGTTAAAATAATAAGTTCATAACTCCTGCTCAGTCGCTCACACTTAGTGCAGCTTGCTGAAAGAATTCCATTGTGTGCGTATAAAACTGTTGAAACAGAATTAATTTTCAACGGCGACACTTTTCTAAAGTATGCTCGTAACTCGCGAGCTGTCGCTTCAATTCACCTTTCATTTATTTTCAAAGCTTGTCGTTTGTGCCGTGATTTATAAATTAAAATACTTACTTAAGTTAATAATTCTACTGCTTCACACACAAATCACGAATGTTTTATATAGTGTTTATTATTTTAAAACGGTAAAAAATAATCCGGACTTATTCTCTGGCACGGTGATACTATGGTGATATATACTATGGTTTACTATGTATAAAAAATTCAGATCTGATTTATAATCAATATGAGAGTTTTTTTGTTTTTAGCGAAGTTTCTTTAAGTTATTTTGTGCGTAATGAAATTTCGCTGAAGGGCGTAGGTAGTGGGCAGGGAAGAGAAAAAATATATCTTTCACTAAACTATAGTAGGATCACCTTAAATCTGCCGTTAAATAAGCCGTTGTCAATATACTCAATGTATGTGCGACATTTTTTTCTATTTTATCACGCATACTTACATTTATATTTGTTGACTCAAAACCCAACAGACAAAATATTGTGTGTCAACAATAAAGTGATCACACAACAACTACAATCTAGTGTAACAGGTGCTTGGATTTGGATTGAACTGTTCTTATAAAAGTAGGTACAGAAATTGATGTTATTATAAATTCTTCCATTTAAACAGCTAAACGGATTATCCGATGTTATCTGATCACCATTCCCTATGGATAGTGGTAACACCCGGGAAGTTGCGAGTCTGTTACCGAATTCGAAGAGGAGTTGTTTTGGCGCCTTTGTTGAAGAACTTCATGGCATTGTACTCAAGAGAATGGCTCAGGAGCTATTCTTATATTTAGCGTAAATCAAGCAGCGAACCGAACCGTGGGGGACTTTCACCTACTCGTAATACAAGTTTTATTTACGTCTGAGGCAGATACTTAAACGAATGATGGCAATGGAATATACTTGAGAGAATTATAATTATTAAAACAATATAATAATGTCTTATAGGTAATGCTAAAAAAACTTGAATGGAAATCCATTTTGACACCTTTAACAATTATCAAACACCACGAGAAGCTTCACGTTACACGAAGAATTTATCGTGTCGCCGTTTTATACGACATGTCGCTTAAAAATTTCCACTCACTATTTCTCTGTTTTGTTCTTTGTATTTAATTTTGAAGTTTTAACGCTGTTCGCAATATTACGGGCGATATTCTTCAAGCATAACGTCATAAGCAATGAGTAAAGAATTTAATACGTCATACAAGTTTTATTATCCGTAGTAAAAAGAAAATAATATGTTGTCCCTGTCTCCTAAATTATATTCAAAGTTAGCCGCTTCGATTACCAAATTAAGTTTAAAATTGAATACCTACATCGTAAATGTAAATCATTACGAATACCACTACACTCCTCTGCCTACCTCTTCGGGGATTACAGGCGTGATGTTACGTTTATTT
>DWME01001137.1:0-26773 GCA_018244795.1 Parelbella ahira ahira
CGCCTGTAATCCCCGAAGGGGTAGGCAGAGGGGTGTACTACACCCCCACGTTTCACCAGTTACGTTTAAGTCCCATGAAATAGGTGGTGAGTAGAACATGTTTATATAATATATACATATTTCGTATACATATAGATATTTCGTATAACAAAGTTGAACAATTTCGATTCAACTATTGCAAGGTGGAAACATAACAGATAGGCATATTAACAGTTAATGATATAATTCAGTAGGAAATCTATGACATACTGCCTCTATCTATTGAATTGCACAGAGGAAATACAATGAACAGCACAATGCACATTAAATCTCTTCATATAAGAAGGCAGACGAAAGACTATCGTATGGAGTTCATACCAAATTAGCTACAGTGAATTAAGTCATACGAAACAACAACAAAAGTAACATAAAGACGTGTAGCATGTTTAATGGCGGGCTCCGTAACAAAGAACAGTTTGTTTGTAGAGAAACGGTCCAGAATCACTCGTAGATAACAAGTTTACTCAAGACTCGGGCGGGTAACGCGAGCAAGACAGCCATGTACCGTCTAGTTAAATGTTATTCCACTTTGCTCCCATACTAATTGCACAACACACATTTAATTAAAATTGAATTTGTTAGATATAGAATGTGTACAACAAATACAATTTTTACTTAATAAGGTCTCCTACTAAAATAGGCCAGCGTTAGTAAATGTTTCTACGCGATAATGTTCGCTTGACTGATCGAATGACCTTACAGATATTGATGTTAATAGAAGAGGTTATATTTTTGTGGATTGCTATAGCAACGTCAATTGAAGCGAGATATATATCGTAACGAAATAGTTTTATAAAGCAATCAATTGGAAGTAACTATTTAGAACATACGAATGAATGTTATTATATGTTTACGCGTAACTTGATACGTTAGTGTACAATGTCGTTGATAATAACTTAATAAAATTCTAATATAACATCAAAGATATTGATAAAAATACAGATAACAATAACAGATATGGTACCAAACACATTTAACGACAATTATAGTAACAAAGCGTAATTTGTATATGGAGAATATTCTAGAATTGCTTCGAGATAGAAAGCTTTGCTTAAATATATAGAGTGATAACATAGTTTTATGCATCGCTTTAAATATTTTATACTTATATGTTGCGAATATTCTGGAAATCTATAATTAATTAATTATATTTTTATTGTACCGCTAAAAGTCTTATATGTTAGCAGTGGAAGACCACAATGTTCAATCATAAATTTCAACCACTTGTCCAATTATTAACTCTTCGAAGTGTTAAGCGATATTGTTAACGATTTACTGATGTCATTAAGCTTAAAATGCTGTCGAGTTTTCAAGTGTTCTGCCATTGAATGTCGTATAATAAATCAGAATGTTAATATTAATGTCAGTATTAATATGATCCGAAATAAGGGATGGGGATAAAGCGTAATGCAAAACGTTATGCAAATATTGCTGTGGAATCCCCGAAATCCTGAGATTTATCTTTTCAAATGGAAAATACCTTTGTAATCTTGGATTTTCTGCAGTCGGTCGCATAAATTTCATTTCTTCTAAGTAGCTTCGGAAATGTGCGTGTAAAGAACGAATGAATTGTTTTTCTCTGACAAATCAGCACACGGATTATTGAGAAACAATCAGTCTCGCAAGTAAGAACTTACTGATGTCGCTAGCCATGCCTTATTTAAACAATCTTAGTAGCTCCCACGTTTCGTGTGTTGCTGTTACTTACCACCATGGAAGAGGTGGTAAGCCTATTGCCAAATATGTACAACGGACATCTTAACTTATCACCAAAGTACTATAACTTTATTTTGTAAAGATTTCCTACAACATTATTTAACTGATTATTACGTACATCATGACTGAAAACCATATATATTAAGGTGCGGATATATATCTGCAAAAGCTTATTAGCAACGTAAGCATTCTAATTGAAGCCAGCTCGTTAGAAGCAGAGAGCAGCGGAGGATGATCAGAATTAGTCAGGTGTAATTCGCCAGCCTTTAATGAAGTAATGCAAGCCATTAATTTGGTATAGCTTAAGTTTGTAAGATGGTACAAGAATCTGATGCTTGTAACTTCCAAGTATTATACTGTACCCAGATTTTTTAAAATGCTCAAGGCTAAGCGCTAATAAATTTTTGAAATGAACTGTTAAATTAGTGTTTACTTAACTGTAAGCAAGAACACTTAATGGAATCTTATCAATTCTAAGAAAAGTAAGGCGTCTTGCTTTTGTTTTCTATTATTTCATCAGCTTTTTGTGTTTGTTCTTTAAAGTCTAAAGTCTTCATTGTTCAAACATTTGTCAGTCAATGCTCGATTGAATTTATAGCACCCTCTGTCCATAAACTCCACCGTCGCCCTGTCAAATGGAGTCTGCAGTTCCAGATATCACTACGCTACATTATTCAGAAAATCGCGTGTAAGCTCGCTTGAAATGCTCACTCGCAAATAGATTACATTGTTTCTTGAATGGGTGTTGAGTATTTTAGTGGTACAAACTGAATTTTTCTTTCTTGAATTTATCTCAATTTCTACCTATAGACTATTCTCAATGGAATTGCTACTTGAATTGGGAAATAAGACCTGCTATTTAGCTCCAGACTAGTCTTTTAAGTTGTGAAAACAACACTGATGTTCTGTGTCGGTATAGTTCCATATTATATTCTTCAACTGCATAACTCTTCTTGAGGACTGAAATTTTCAGCTCTTTTGTTAAAAATTCAAAACCAAAAGCGATTGTTGTGATAATTTAACAAAACGTCAATAATTTGAAAGAAGCAGGGCTGTTTTGCAAAAATAGAGATATTTAGCTCTACGAGCTCTCTGCCTACCCCGTAAGAGACCTGGCGTGGCGATGAAGTGATGTATGGTCGTAATAAGGAACAATGTAAAGTAAGTACTACTAATTCTCACAACAATAAACAAGAACATGATATATTTGAGGTGTTATTCAAACTGTAGCAGCTTCCGCTTGTCACTTGCACTGATGAAGGTGAAGACACGGACACAGATGTCGATATGGCTCTGCAGCGTATTTGCAAGTTAGGAACAGTCTAATGAGTGTATTGGCATACTCTAGACTTAACGCCAATGATTTGGATATGACACACAGTACTAAATACAACATTTACACATAGAAATTTCTAGACGCGAGTGTTACTTTCAACATGTTAATAACAATGTTTTAAAAAACAAATATACAACTTTTAGTAGCGACTCAACATTATGCATTAAAGTTGAAAACTTAAGTAGTCATTGAAATGTTCGAGTAGTTAAATCTCAAAACCCAGTCCAATAATATACTAGACAATTTAAAAAATTACAGTATTATAATTATTTTGGAAGAAGAAAAAATAATCGAAACGAGCACGTGGATTATACAAAGTAAATCAGTAAACCTGTAATTTTCACAAGCGCAAGATCCGTGAAGCTGTGTTTGTAATTAAATCCACTCTTTATCACAAACGTTCACAAAGCTAAGGGCTCTTTTGACATTTCCATATCCTATTCAACGCCAAAATTCCTTTTGAAACACATGCCGTCAAAGTCCTGAAAACGTCGAAAAAATTTGCAGCGAAAAACTTAATTTGAATACGTCTGAATATAGGACTCGTTAGCGTCATGAGTGTTTAAACCAAAACTAGAGTTAGGTACAAGTTGCATTGATGACCAGAGAGTGCATTTGCAACAAAGCGTGCCCGATTATTATATATGTATATGTTCATTACATACCGCTATGTTTCAAAAATATAATTAATGATATTAGTTATAGATTTTGGAAATAATAATGTTAATAATAATAATATATGTATTTATAAGAAAAAACAATGTACCGCATTAATTTATTTGGGAACTGAATATGTCAATAAAAACAATTAGTGTGCAAAATCCAATAATTAATATTTCATTACGAGGACCTACCCTACAACATAAGAAAATAAAATACTTTAAAAAATCATTTCAAAGGTCAAGTTACATAAGATATAATTAGAAATTAATTCAGAGTAATGAAACGCTATGGAATATAAGAGTTTAATTATATAGTAAGATTCTGGACTATATTTCAAAATAAATTAGCGTTATGATGCTCAATGAAATAAAATTCCGACTTGTCTTTAACTTAATCTCTGTTGCTAACAAACGATCGGAAACTTCTGTTGCTTGTGGCTTATTGCGCGTTACTAGTTGCTAGTAGATAGACGCTTGTTGCTAGTTGCTAGTTGTTAGTTGCTTGTTGCTTGTTGCTAGTGACTTGTTGCTAGTTGCGCAAACATATTGATTCGCTTATCGCCAAAAGTAAAACGATAACCGTAACCTTGTGTGGACCGAAACCAGACTTAACCGACTTTACCAATTCACGCCGGCCGTCGCTTAATGAAACCGAGAAATGAATGTCCATGCAGTTTCTGGTGGTTAATTTAATAAGTTTCATCTAAAAAACTTAATGATTAAACTAAAGGCGACGTTAAAATAACACGCTACAAGATACAGCAACGTTTAAATGAATTAGCAATCTCGGTTGATGGTGAAATATTGTTACCAATTGTTAGTTGTTCAATATTTATTTACCGTTCCAATTGTGGACGATTCAATTCAATAGATGCCGCTATATGAAAATATGATTACGCATAATAGACGACAGAACCGTTATGCTCTTTCTTTAATTAGACCCCCACAGCTTGTTAAAATCGTTATATAAAATTCATAGAAAACTAGACTACACTACAATCTCTAAAACATCAATAACACCCAGTTGATAACAATAAATGTAAAAACAATTTACCAGTTAATGAGTAATATTGAACTGCAAATCGTATTCATGGACAAGTTTAAAAAATCTAATATGGACTTACAGCAAATTAATATTCTTTCAATATTAAATCATATTTCGGTCTAAGCTTAAAAAGTCTTGTACCACAAACGGTATACATATGAATAACAGAATGAAACTAACGCGATATTTTGCGAGGAAAATAAAACGTAGTACGAAGAAACATATCCGAGCTTTGTTGACACAATCCGAACGACTGCAAACAGTGTCGGAATAAAACTCATTAATATTAACACAGTCGTCAGTTGCTTTATTCATTTATGGAGTTTGTTCACCACTGCTAGGCTATCTGAGGATGACATAACATAATACCATTGCTATATTTCTCCGAAGGGATAGGCAGAGTAGTGTTGTAATCCCACTATTCACGAGTTATATCTTCCAGTCCAATAGAGATGAAACTATTGACATAATATGTACATATTCCAAGTTAGAAAAACCCAATAATACTTTGATTGGCAGTCGCGCTTTTAACAACTAGACCGACGAGATCTTCTTAGCTGTTAAATTAATCATTACTCCAGTCAACAATTAGGGTAGGTAACTTTCATCAACTCCGAATTCGATTTCATTAAATCTTGTTTAAAATCTCCACCTCCAACCCCGATAAAACTTATCCCAGTAGCATCCCCACAATAAACATAATTCGTGCGTTACGTGTCGTTAACATTAATGTTTCTCGTTAAAACATTAACCTGAATAGCATGTAAAAACAACAATTTTGTTAATGTTCGCGTTATATTGGGCTAACCACAGAACACGTGTCTAATAGATATGGCACGACCTATGACCTTAAATAGATTATATAAACAATACTAATAGGATTACTAACTGAATACTAATATATATAATTAAAATAACATCATGCTTGTATTCGTCGAAGATGTACATAGCAAAAGAGAAGAGGTAGCAAAAGAGTGTAATGAATCTCCACGATTCACTTGTGATGGTATACGGACCATCTTGGAATAGGAGACGAGCCTAACGTTGTATACTGGACACAATTCCAGATTTTAAACTCCTAATAGGAATTTCCAGTAAGAATACTCAATGGTATCTGCGCTGGGGATCGAATTCAGGACATCTTAGTCAACAGTCGCGCTTGAAACCGCTCGACCAACGAGGTAGTCAAAATATAGTATAGTATATTATGTAGATCTCTTTTGATCATTATAAATTTGGTTATGGAGAAGTTTTGGAGTATGTTACATATTATTCGTCAAGAGAGGTTCGCTAATACTGCGACAAAACTGTGCCTCTTCTATTAGCGCTTATGTCTATAAACAAAAGTAACATTATTTTTAAAAGATAACAGATCCCTGAAGGATTGTAATATGATTAAAACAAAGTTCAACATTACTCAAGTCGAGAAGTGAACCGATAATTAGATTTCGGAACTTTTCAGCTCCACACGTGATCTGTGGTAAAAACGCAATAACACGCCCGCGCTGTTCGTAATTAATTTACGGTCTTTTATACGATACGGTCAATGGAAAGGTTATTAATTTGTAAGAATAATTTATGGATTGTGAAATTATTCTTCCGTCCGAAATTACAAAAGATTGTAATATGGATGTCATTGGCGACGTTATGAGAACGCTAATAATTCAGTCACCGGAGTTTACGTTCGACCAATTAAAAAGTCGATCGTACGATCGGACGTTTTTTTTTGTAAGAATTATTAAATTGCGACACAGACAATAATGTGATTTTAAGGTACATTTTCGAATTCTCAGATGTATTCGTGATTGGAGAAAATTTGATACTGGTATAAACGATATTTTTTACCCTACGATCGTCTTTAAATTAGTATTCCGTCTATTAATACCACGTGTTGTATCTTATGGATTTGTTTAACGCCCGCGCTAACTAATACTAAACCTTTAAATACCTTTATACTCACAATGTCAGACGTATATGAAGTGTGTATATCCTAATCATACAATTGTATAAGTCTGACTTTTACAAATGTATGAGTTCGAAGTTGTAATCATTTATCTATTTTCAATGAGTCTTCGAAAAGATAGTAGCTTTTCTTTACACTCTAGTTCCATTTCAAACCAGGCTGTTGATAAGAATTCGAATAAAAATCTTGGCAGAAGTGATTCGCCTTAAAATGTTTCAGGGCTATTTTTCTGAGATTTAGTAAATTACGCCGAAATAGTAAAATGGAATATCTTAATACAATAAAAATATAAGGCGATACAGCTGTGTTAAAGTGACTTCTTATTTGAGAGAATTCTTTGACTTTTTCTAAAACATTCTTTTCAATCGCTTTCACATTCAATTCGGTAATTTCATATCTACTAATAAGTGCACAATAAAAGCAAGAAACATTTAAATTAACAAAGCAAGACATCAATTAAGCTTTTGTAATAAACAGAAAATTAAGGCATTTGCATTTTACGATTTGAGAAGCTAGGAGGTACATAGCGTTTGACTAATTAGTCGGGTTTAACTGAATTAGTCGGTCGAATTCTAACTTGATATTGCCAGCTGTGTGCTCTGCATCCTACCTTACACTTGGAAGTTGTGACCAATACTTGTAAATCTTAATGAACAGACAATATATTATAATCTGTTTGTTCATTTATGACTGAATAATGTAAAAGTTGGAAGTCATTGGCATTCCAAAGCACGGCAGCGCTTGTGAAAATACTCCACGAAGGTGATTGTGGAAGGACGAAAAAGACAGTAGTTTAATAGCTACCTTATGACAGCCATATTTATAAGAGAGAGCCTTATAAGAGTCAAGAGACAGTCATTATATCTATTGTTAGGGTTGATTTTATCAATCATAATTACTCAAACTAATACACATATTATAAGCAATTCTCATTACCGCTGATACGATTTTGTAGCTTTACTGATAATTATCAATTTGTGTGCAAAGTTGATTTTTATCACCATCAAATGTGCTGGCGAGTTAAATTTATTGTGCATGGAGTTGTAATTTGTAATTCAAATGTACTGGGGAGTATTGTAAATGATTGGCGAGGTATTGTTAAGGTCACTTATCGTCAGATGACTTTTCTCAAAGTTTGACATGCCATTTTCAACATCGTCAACCCTTTTTTCGTTCATTACTAGTAGTTAGAAAGTCGTCTGTCTATTTGTCATAGCATTATCATCATAATCAAGCTCGCTATCTCTCTATTGTTGGTCATGGTCAAAATCTGCTTTACAAGTTCGACGTTCAGTAACGGATTGAACAGCTAAAATCTAAACTTATTAGTCATTTACAAATCATAACAAATTATTATTAAAAACTCATATATAACATATATGTCGGAACGGAGAAAGAATACATCCCTTGACTCAGGGATACCAGACCTTCGCAGATCGCAGTGTGACGTGCCCGTACTAGGCACGGTTTAAAGACCTGGCCGCCTATAGGCAGCAGCATAAGCGGTACAAGAAACCGTGCTCTGTCATCCCCAACCCACATGCCCAACGTGGGAATTATGGGCATAACGCCCTCAAGGCAGGCTAGTCCAGGAGCGGACTTAAACTTGCTGATGACGATGGTGATGATGACATCACATAAGCAATCATTAACCGTTATTAAACAACAAACTCCTACTGTAGTGATTGTAACATTCATCTAGGTAGGATCAGAAGGGTTACATTTCCAAATCAGCTCATTTGCATGTTACAACGTTGTCAGCGAGTGCACGAATCCATGAATTAGTCGAGCGTGAATTACTGAATTGTTAGCGAAATGGTCTGTTCCTGGTTATTTAAAGGTTACTTTTGGATTTTGCTTGCGAAGGAACCACTGCCTTATCTATTCCTGCAATGGCCCAAGTTGATTTGTCCAGTTCCGATAAAAATATGAAGTAAGGATATGAAATGGACATTCTTAAATTTTGCTATATATACAAAATATAATGTATGGCAAATTAATTAAGGTTCTTAAGATTACCTAATAATGAACTCCTAAATGCAATCAAGCTCAAGCTCAGCAATGTTAGTATTGGATTGTATTATAATATGATTTTTTTAGTTTTACCGTTATTGTGTTTTTATATGTAAAACCGACTACAAATATGAAAACACGAGTACGCATATAGTATTTTAAAATAAATGAAAGCCGACAGAAAATGTTTCTGCACCCAAAACTCATGATGACTGATAGGGAAGTAAGAAGTCTGCGAAATTTAAAAGACACACATCGAGTCTGTAAGCAGAGACATACGAGTATAATTATGACACTCTCAACTCGGCGTAATAATATAATAAGATTATGTATAATGATAACAATGTTTTTGTATAACAGAAAGCAAATGAAACGTAAAGAAAACGTCTATAGTAAACTGATTAAAACAACTGCCTTTTGCTTGGTGTCGCTGTTCATTAAAATCCCAACTTTGTGCAAAAGTTTTCCGAACAAAAATGCGACTGAAAATACTTTCTATATTTCAAGTTTAGAAACTGCTAACTAGTTTCTATGCGAGCTTCTTTTATATACACGTTTAACTATCCGCATTGGAGAAACGGTGACCCTTTAGAGGGCCGACAGTCGTATAACTAGAAAACTGTAAAGGGATAACTAGTTCTATAATAAGTAATAGAGATGAGAGAGATACCATAGGTGAACTGGTATTATGTATTATACAGGGTTGTAACATTACAATTTAATAACCCGTAACCGACCAATTACAAAACCTAACTTAACCGAACAATCAATTAGTAACCAATTAAATAACCTAAATTGTTATATTAATAAAAATTGTATATGAAATGTAATTTATATAGCTGTTAGAAACTTTGACTTTTTGTCCGAGTGACTACCGCAAACATATAGAAATAATTCACATTTTGAGCAATGTTTGCAACAGGTCTGGACTATTTATTAATGCTTTGAATACCGCTGAGAATACTCAACATGAGAATAACAGAACCATCTTAATTTATAAAAATGTCACCTATTTCCGACATGAAAGTTCTGACAGGCTAAAAGCTGGCTTTCCAACTTAATTCAAAACGACAGCAGCTATATCACGTCCTTAATAACTTCAGTCCTGTTTAAGAATAGACTCAAATATGTTAATCCAATAGTCAATATGTATTAATGCTAAACTGCGAGTTATATGTGCGCTTACCAAATTTTTAATCTTTGTATGATAATTGCGAGTATTTTTTGTTTACGTAACTTTTGATGTAACGTGGGAGTGTACTACAGTCCTCTGCCTACCCCTTTGGGGGTTACAGGCGTGATGTTTCGTTTTTTGTGTTTTATTGGCTTCCTGGAAACGGGCAACATCTCGCTCGCGATCAGACGATCGTGAGTAAATTATCTTAGGACAATTATGTGTCACATTATAATTGTTATGTTCATTGACATTGACCTAAAATGTCGTATGATTACAGCAGTACATAAGACGCTATAATCATTCTCAAATAATTATATGTATGTATATGATTATATAATGGCAAATATGTAGGTAACATGTCGCGATTGCGCCCATTGGGGGAGGCCTATATCCAGCAATGGATTGAGATAATATGATGGAAATAAAGGAAATAAACTTTAATGGTTTGGCAACCCTGTCATTGCACTTTCCAAACTTTATGTTACAAGCAACGCATGGTAAGACTGGCTTGTTAATGAAATCACTACCATCACATTTTATAATTTCTGCGCTTGCGATGGATTTTCGCCGTCAATTCCATTTTTATCTTTCTATCTTTCATAACGATATCACGCCTGGATTGCCTCTAAAGAATAGGCAGATTAGTGTAGTACTACATTCCCATGTTTCACCTGTTATAAATCTCACCATTAAGAGGTGACTTTTATTAAACTTTGATTATTACGACATTAAGGACGATTTACCCACTTTTAACAAATAAGTTGCTTGATAGAGTAATATAAAAATCAGGTACATGTAAGGTATTGTTTTCATTTTGAGCCTGTACACTGCTGTTCTTGAACAGCGGAGTGGAAATGATGTGGAAGACGAAAAGATAAAATACTGATTGAATAGGACTCTGGACAGTTTCCAATAGTACATGTGAAACGATTACATATAAGTCTTTATTAATAAATGAATTAGCAATAAAACTAAGTGATTTTTCATTGTTTTTTAATAGGGAACGAATAATAAATTACGACGGCCGGGCCGTTTATCTATACTTTTCAACAACAACTCTTATATTTAACTTTAAATTAATAAAATACATATAGTTAAACCACACTATATTAAAACACATTTAATAAGTATTTATATTCATGTACGTCTTATAATAATTTCATTACAACGATTCCTATTTAATTTTAATCATCAAAATACACAATTAAAGACATTTATAATAAATAGACCATTACAATTGTACATCTACATACACAACTGTGCGTAATTTGCAAAGTATTTAGTAGAACATGCAAAAAATATATGAATTTGTACCCAAGTGTATCTAGTCAACTCTGCATGTTTCAGTCCAAACAATATAGAAAATCTACTTCGCAAAACAAGTAGAGATTATATTTTCGAACTGTTTTAGTCCAGGCTCGTTGGCTTTTTTGTAAAAGTCCAATTCCGTACAGCGTTTGAACCAGGATATCGTTTTAGGGCATCTGAAAAGGATATAAATATATATGTATAAATTAATATACATACATATATTGACGTCATAAAATAGTGTAATATTAATATGCAGTACGTACACTTTGAGTTACTTTTAGTAAGGAAAATCGGAAACGGAATTTGGATCCAACTTTGGCAAAGTTTATATTGTTTTCTGGTTAATCTTGTATCTGTCGATTTAGCAAACCATTAGCCTACGTGGAGTTTTTACTATTCGTTGATTCACCATCATCGTCATCAGCCTAATCTCGTCCACTGCTGGACATAGGTCTCTCTAATAGCGCGCTGAGCTCGATCTAATGATTAATGATTATGCAATACTTATAACCTTTTAAGGTATGTTGGACCAACTTAAGGATATTGTCACTCTTTATTCTAAATAACGTACAAAATATTAATCAGCCTCTGCTACAGCGTGGAATGATTAGCAAGGAAACTTATTCGCCTTACATTCCTTAATAGTGTTCTTGAAGCCACATGAAGTACCTAATCCCGACTTCAACGTAATAGACAACAGATTGGTTCCGTACTATTTTAGAAGTAGACACGTGTTTAATAGTAGAAAAATAAATTTGTTAATGTCAATGACTGTATTATGTGAAGTGTTATGGAAAAATTTCCTTACGTTTCAGGATCGATTGGTAGCAGCACGTTTAAGGTGCTGATAGTGGACATGCAGCAAATATCGGCTACAGTCAGCTTGTCGCCAGCCAACCAGTTGGACGTGAGGAATTTCTCAACGAAATCGTAACCAGTTTTGATATCTTCAAGTAATTCCGGACTGACTGACTTAGCGCCGGAATAAATGATGGGTTTCTGTAATATAAGGTTACATTTCGTTTGTTAGCGTTTTGTTCGTTGTTTCCGCTGTGTTTAGATTTAGGTATTTGTAAATGATTAATGTAAGAATACCTTTGAACATTCTTCCGGTGAGGATCAAATTGTATAAGTTCCATTACACTAAATAAAATTTCGTGGAATAGCGTTACTGAAATATGCGTATTTCTGTAAACGTATTTTTTTCATCATAATAAGATAGTCATCGTAATACGTCACGGTCAGGTAACCGATATTAGACTAGAACCCTTGACAAACGATTAAGAACCTTCCAACCTCAGTTATATCTTTCTACAAAATGTTCTATATTTCGTAGCACATGACTACTAAGTTTTAGAAATGTATTATATATTTTTTCCATAATATTCTTCACATTGAAGGTTCACCTTTAAAGGTGTAATGTATGCAAAGGCCAAACTTCTCTACACTTACATGTACAATAAAACATTTGCTACGTTTAATTATGTATGGTTATGTGTCAAAGTGATAAACGGTTCCAATGAAATCAGAGTGACATAAGGCAATTATTTTATAGCAGACAACGCAGTACGCTTAATCAGACACATTCTAGAAACAAGGCTCGGATACTCGGAGGGATATTATTTGTACTCTTAGATTTCTCAGATCATTTTATCTTCTTCCCCGTTTTTAACGGGTTTTGTTATCTGTAGGCTGTAGAAGGCTTGACCAATATCCTAGATAATAATATTTTAAAAAAGTTCCAAAACAATACACCGGAGTTCACAGAATAGTATAGATCTGAGATGTAGACTGCGAGCCACTAATATAAAATTTAAAAAAATTTAAAAAATCCAAAAGTGCCCCACCCAGGAATCGAACCGGGAACCTCTTAATAAGCAATAGCGCACTACATTTCACTGCCCATTCGGGTGTAATTTGTGATTTGTTTTCTAAAGCATATCCAATATAATTATGTATATCTTCAAGTAACTTTCCCCCATGGCCTTATTGACTAATAACAAACATTAAATTTTATTATTATTACTCACAACTGCATTTCGTACAGCTATAAACAAAACGCCGGTGTCGAAGTGGAGCCTCTGGTTAATTACAGCTCTTATCTTTGGATCACTCGGATACAACGAGTCGTCTTTGGCGTACCGACTAATCAAATAAAGAGCGATAGCGTGACTGGAAGGAAAAACGTTTAACAAAATGAGCAAATAATTGTCCACATGCACGTCCTACATGAATACTTACACTCACACACCAAGACAAACGCACACATAGACAATAGGAGCAAGACAAATCAACACACAGATAAAACAAATGCAAAACAACTGAGTACCTACTTTAAAAACAGATACATAGGTAACTAGAGCAGATTATTTCTTTTTTATTTATTCTTTATTGTAATACCTAAAATCTAGGCAGGTTGCACAAAGGAATATAACGTAATGTAATGTAACAACATATCTAACAGAATAAAAAAAAGGGGTAGTAATTTTAAAAAGTTAATATTTGACTATGAACAAAGGAAACTTATATGTGAACACAAATAATATACTACCCACCTATCCCAAATAACGAAACCATCGTCGATCAAAGTCGGGATTGTGTGTTGAGGATTTATCTGAAAAAAGAACCAGAAACATGTCAAGAATGCAAAAAATCTCACGTTTTAATTAACACTAAATAAACTAAGAACGCTTTTCACATTCATAAATATGATTGAACTGAAAATCACAAGTTAGATTCTCATTCAGACGGATATTTGTGTGATGAGCATGAACAACTGTTTTGTCTGTTAACAAATTTACCTATAAAAGTATGCATGTAGAAATGAATATTTTATGAATGTTAAATAATATTTAATTTAATTATTTATTGCATTATCTGGTCATTACGAATACTGCCTACCCCGTATTGGATCCGGCGTATACGTATATATTTTTTTTGTAAAACCCACAATTACTGTTTGGTAAGTTATGTCACTTTAATAATACATGACACAGCCTGACTGCACTTTATCACACTGTCTATTATAAAAGTTCTCCAACAAAACTTATGCATTTCAGCGTTGTATACCTTTATAATGCTGTAATTACTTTATATCTGAATACATTAAATTAAATGTTAAATTTATTTACTTATATACAAAAAATATTTTTTTATTAAGCAAATAATGATATGAGAGATACACTTTTACATTTGCATTGTTATAAATCTTAAAAATTAGCGATATATGTGAACAAAAAATTTTATCGTAAGCCCCGGAGTGACGCTGCGCTAGGAGGGTACCGAAGCGTTCCGTCCCAGATCTCGGAGTTCGCCTTTCAGAGCAGTCGAAAGACAACGAGCGGGTTTTAGTGCGGTAAAAATCCAACATAATCCGCTATCATTCCCAGGATACCTGGTACTTTTTACACGTTTCCCCGAACACAAAAAAGGACACGTTACCTTTAAGTAGGATTCCTTTAGGTGGTCCCGTTTTATAATATCTGTTTCAATGTATTTCACATCTTGTATTCCCAGGACATTCAACATCATGTATACGGAACGCACTGGTGGACTTGGGTCCATTTTGTACAGGGTTAGAACCATCTTGTTACTGGACGCTTAATAGGAATAAAAAGATAACGGTTAGCTCAGTCCTGAGAAAACTTCATTAACTAGGCAGAAAACTAGTTCCAAAACGATTTGATTAGACCCACATAGTAACACTTCATTTATATTTCTCTATATGACACAGGCGAAACTCCCTCTAATAAAAATTATAGAAGATTTTTGAATTATTTTCAATACCTAATCCATTGAACAGACTGACAGATTGTAATTATACTTACTTATACTTAGAATACAATTATTTACTTGTTACTCGTTGACCTATTGACTGCCTCGTTGATCGAGTGGTTGTAAGCGTGACTGTCAAATGGAAGGCCCTGAGTTCAAATACCAGGTCGGGTAATATTGGATTATTGTAATTTAGAAATTCTAGTAGTGACCTATTCCATGGGGCGTAAACGTAACAGGTAAAACGTAGGAGTGTAGTACAATCCTCTGCCTACCACATCGGGGATTACAGGCGTGGTCGTAGCGTTTACTTAGCACTCGATAAAAAGATTTTGAAACGAAATACAGTTAAGATAAATTGTTTGCGAACTAAATGCTGGAAAGTTTTATGAACGCCATCGCACAAAATCAATACCTAATATTATGAATATCTACGCCAATAAATCCGTTAAATTTACTCGTAATTTTATTACTTTGGTTACTTTATTAACTGGTTACTAGTTACAGCGGCATGTATGTATAAATAAGTGAACTTACATCTTGCAAACTGATACAAATAAATACCACAGAGGCATAATGCATACAAGATTGTATGTATGCATACGTGAATGTATCTAGGGATGAATACATGAATGTGTGTACCTATGTATACAACTCGGTGTTAAATGCAAGTTTATTTCGCTGGGTTCATGATAAACTGGTTGAGGTGAACCGGTCTTGATTACTGCGATAATTGTGTCCTATAAATAGGATTACTAATTTTTTTACAGCAATCCGTGCTGTTAGTGTAATAAATTCACAAGGTCGTGGTATTATAAAAGTTTCATGTCTGTTTTGTTTCACTTTGCGTTTTAATGATCGTCAATATACTTTCTGCACGTTTTATATGTGAATATGTACGTATTATTACGGATGCGCTAGTCGCATAGGTGCGCTAATAGGCCGCAAAACAGAGAAGTTTCTTTTTAGTTTTATTTTTGTGCAGAGTAGAAAATAGTTTATTTATAATTAACCACTGATTAAGGAAATAAGATTCTGCTCTGCTTCTGATTCTGGAGTGGAGCCCGCGATTCGGCAAACGTAGCGTAGGACGCCCTCCAGCTAGGTGGAGTGACGATATACGCAAAGTGGCTCTCAGTGGTTGGATGCGAAGAGCTGAAGATCGAGCTCAGTGGCATGCCGTTGGAGAGGCCTATGTTCAGCAGTGGACGGGAGTAGGCGGATAATGATGATGATGATAAGGTTCTCCTCAGCATTATACTAGTTGTTAAAATCAACCAGCGCTGGTCTTTCGAAAAGCCGCTGGTGAAGTCTTGGTGAGTGACTGGCAACAGCGTCACATAGCCTTTATAGGGTAGGCAGCGAGAAGTAGATAGTAGTAGATTTTATTGTTGAACGATAGTAGTAAAACGATAAAAATAGAATTGGCTGCATTTAAAAATACATAAAGACGTACATCATCATGTGTTTATATATTTTTAATTAATTACAATGATGTTGCGTAATGTATTTTTAATAGGTGTTAATTTTCAATAGCCAGTTAAAATAAACTTAGCTAACAGCTAATAATTCCATAGAATCTTCCATGTTACATCATAATATATTGTTTACAAGGGAAAAATAGTCACGAGTTAATGTTTTTAGCACTTTTAAAATTCTAATTTACTTTGTCCTCTCAACATACATTATTTAACTTAGAATATTATACATTTTCAACAACACTACTCTCATTGCTTACATAAATTAATAATAATCATTACCTTTTTAACAAATTCTGAAGAATATTTTCAACTTCTCAATACACCACTAGTTAGCTACACCTCAGAACGTGCAATAACTTCAACATGTTTATGTCACTTTATATAGGTACCGTTTCTGAACGTACATGCTATAACAATGGATGCGGCATTGTTATCGATGTGCACACTGGCGGTGCGCACTAAACACATCCCGGTTAACGCTAAGGAATTTTCGGCGTAGCTCATAATAATTGGTCGTGTTATTAGTAACAAATAGCTCAATTCTCTAGAAGGTATCTACGAACCTTAGGACAATATAAAAATCATTGTTTGTAAAGAAACCAGTTGGTACTTACCTATTATACCTCCGTGGTCCATTTCATACGATACATACGTTTATATATTGTCTAGAAACACACACACGTAAGTAAACCTGAGCATTTTATCACACAATGTTTTTGAATTAATTTCTTGGGCGATCACCACAATTAAACGATTTCTAATAGGTTTGAAGTGTTTATTTTATTGAGCTAGATAATACTAAATAGGTATACTTTGTCTTTGGACTTGCAGCATAAAACTCAAAAGATGACATACCCTGAATTACGCATCTTCAGAAACAAATTTTCTCCGACTAAAAATTGTTCATGTAACAAAACATACGACTACTTGGATAGATATTTTTTGTAGAACATACATGTATAGAAACAAATTACTAAGAGTAGGTATTTTTTTTCCTACGGGGGTAGGGGTAGGTAGAGGAGTGTATTACGCTCCCACGTATCACCAGTTACGTTTAAGTCCCTTGGAAATAGGTAGTGAGCATATTTATTTTCATCACACAGATATTTGCCCTACATAGATATCGAACCCACTATCCGCTGCTCAACAGACAGGGTCGCTAATCACTGACCAACTGATTTCGATACAATGCTATGTTACGTTAGGTCAGGTTAGGTATATTGTATTATAGTCAGACTTACTAACGTGTCGGTCGGTTGCCTTAGTCTTGCAAGTAACATCAAACAGGATGTCCATGTTTGCTATTAGATGCAGTCTCCGGACGGCACTGACCGCAATGAATGCAGTTACTTATGGCGCTACTCGCTTTAATTACAACACTTCACGGCTGTGTAGCAGAAGCTTAAACTCTGATATTTCATGTTAAAGAATGTTTAAGAATATTATGATAAAGAAAGCAATTGGTCTATTTTACTGCGAAGTACATAATATTATTCGTACTATATGAGTATATTGTCTGACTTACAATTGGACTCTAAGACAGTACTGAATATAGCCAAGTTTAATTACCTAAATGCAGGAGAAGTATGTACCTATAGCTAGATTGTTTCCAAACTTTCTCTCCGAATAAAATCAATTGTTAGCTATTATATTGACGTAAAAATGTCAAGTTAAAATTTGTTCTTTCTAACATTGCATAAATTCATAACAGTAATGCGTTTTTCACAAAACATGCACGTGTCAAAAACTTAAAAGACATAAAAAAACGTTCATGAAAGTTCATATCACGGATGTAATACATCGACGGGAAGTTTGTAGGTACTAGTGCTTATTAACTTTTTGATGTAAATGTTGAAATGTTTTCGAAAACAATAAGCTGAAATAATTATGCTTAAAGTAAAGAACGTAGCAAGCGAGTAGATAGCATTTATAATTGCTAATGGGACTGTAACAATAAGACTGTTAGGTTAAATAAGACTATAAAATGTAAAATAGCGTGGTTGGTATATTAGGTTCTTAATAAGATCATTAGTTAACGTCAAATTGGTGACGAAACTAGAGGCATAGGAGCTGTTAGTATCATAGTTAGTTTTAGCACAACACTTAAAGAAATGATTCAACAATATCGAAATATAACCAGATCTAATTCATTTATGCGAACTTTCATTTCAAATTTTATATAAATTAGCGTTTGTGAACATAGTTGTTACCTGTATTGACCTCCAGTTCATTTATTAGCCGGCAGGATAATGAATGACAGACAGGATAAATTAACATTTAATTGTTTTTATAATAAGAATATAATTTACTATTATAAATCAGCTAATCTTCACTCGGTCAGAGTAGCTGATTATGGCCTCGACCCTTCATCATCTATAGAGAGGAAGTTAGTGACCAACAATATAACGAGAAAAACGTCGATGATGACAGATTTATGGTCTGACGACCTGAACTTAACTGCGACGTGGACCGACTATGTAGGTACGGTCATGTCTCAATCTCTCATAGAGAGAATCCATTGAGCTATAAATGATTCTATAATTCAATGCTAATTAATTGCCTTTTGGTTTCAACTGACCATTAATTAGGTCAATTTGATACCAATGTAAATTAATTGAATTATATTTTTAAATTGCATTGAGCGTTATATCAAAGAAATCTTTTATTTTATTATTATCTTCACGCCTGTATTCTCCGAAGGAGGTGGCAGAAGTGTAAGTACTCTTACGCTCCACCCATAAATTTTTTCATCTATGGATGATAGACAGAATACAGAATTCGGGTCAATACTACCTATACTAAAATGTTGTTCTGGAAGTATTTGATTTACTCTTATCGTTTTATGGAAATAAAATCGAACTAATTAAGAAGTGATTAAGATAGAGTTATATCGAAAAAAATATTGAACATACCAAATTCATAAATGATCGTAATATTTGTTATTTAAAGCCAGAATAAGTATAAGTTAGAAAATAAATCTATTTCATTAAACAGAAAACAATAGTGTACATATTTTTTGTTCTTTAAATATTATTTATTTACTTACAATTTATTTACGCTTACTTCTCTTTTTATATTATTATTCGTGCAAAGAAAGTAGCGGGATGTTATTTATACAGCCAGTGGCCGTGATCGTAATAGTGTGACTATAACGATCACGGCCACTGGCTGTATTTAATAGGTTAACACATTTCATAAGAAAAAAATGATTCTCTTTAACCTGCATTAACGATAACATAATTATGTACATTCATCCAAACATTAATAATTTTTTGTGCACGTTTATGGCACAATATTCACAGACACAGTCAAACGACTGAGGTGTCGTTGCGTTCTGTTTTAGTACGTACTAAAATAGTATGACGATTTTTATTTTGTATATACAGGTATTTATGTTACTGCGCAACAACTGGTGAATACGGTGTGTGATACAGTGCACTTTATTGACTCTACAAATACATATAATCGTAAGAATGCTCCACTTCGAGGCGAAACGTGTATTGGCGGTGTAACGGCGATGTACTTATTTTATCACGTTCATACATTTTTATTTACATAGGTATCTTTATTATTAACACAATTATTATTGTCTACGGTTATATATTTTTTTGTATTTCTCTACTTTTTTTTGCAACTGGCTTTTTGTTTTTTCACGTTTTACTATTTTCCAAGGCTTGGCTGGTGGACCTTTTTTATAGTGTACAATAAAGTATTAATAAATAAACATTTTCTATTGTTTCCTGAGCATATTTATAATCTGTTATTGCCAACGTTCGACCATGTCAACCCATTTATTGGTGTACTTACGATTTTCGTTCTCTCAGAGTGACTCAGTGTTCAGGGCAAAGTTTGCCACGCTGGCCGTATGCAGACTTTACGCGCCTTACAAAATGTTCTAGAAGGTGTGTAAAGAACAATTTCAGGTTTCATCTAATGACAGGAAACTTTAAAAGATAACAATATCAATTACACCTAATTAGCTGTGTATATTATTGGTTTTGCCGTGGAATACGCGGAGCGGGTTTCGAAAGCCGTTCCAAACCGATTTATTGAAAAGTTACACCTTGCTTTGAGTTAACTGTATTTTTGTACAACCAGAATTCACTCACACGAACTCACAGCTCATGTCTCACTTTGGAGAATACATACATATACAAATATCTAGTTTGCATATTACATCCACACATACACAATTGCAGCATATCAAACATGCAATGACTTTCATTCCTCTATATATTTTTTACAGATCGTTAAACCCTTAAACTCGTTTTCATCCGTGCGCAATGGCAACGCGGATGACGACCATTTGATGTTTTAAACTATCCCGTTGAAAGTTATTTTTGGATGCCGAAACGTAAAAGCCAGTGTCTGGCGTTCATACGCAATAAATTGTGTATTTAATCTGATAAACTGGCTCAATGGTCGCATTGAAATGCCATAAAATGTACCCACCGGCGTATATCGCTCTCGAAAATCACAACTTAAAATCGTAAATTTTAACTGGCTTTGTTTGTAGCGCGAATGAACGAAGAATGCTATTTTCTAATTTTGTATGTTCTTTTTTTGAGATTTCCGCTTGTATTTCACGTTTTTCAACTTGACAAAATATTTTTCTTGCAAGCTGTGTAATCCGCAGATATCTTGGGACGGTCATCGCTTTATCCAGAAATACGTCTTCCAATTTCCATTTCTACTACTTACGCATCCAAATTTTTCTGTAAGGGATACTAGGAAGGCAGTTGCGGTCATGAATTTTAATGTGCCTATGGATCAATAGTATCACTCTTTCGATCAGACCCTCAGTTAACCCTGCTAAGTCATAGCCATTAATAACATACACGGACCCACGAATATGCGAGACCAAATGGATATTTCATCCACGCCTTCAGTTTCCATAGAGGTATATCCGATAACCTAAAGCGCTGTTACTGCCAAAATATCCATACATAATGAATTGTGGACGTCACTAATCCTATAATCCACTATTATTTGCAATCGTCAATATGTTTTAAAACCGCTTTGCTGTTTATAGTCTGTATTAAATTATATCACGTACAAAATTTAATTCATGAAACTGAGCCAAATTATCAGATTATGCAACAAGATTTAAAAACTAATAAATGAATAAGTATAACGCGTAGCCTGATTCTTGTTAATGAAGCAGCAAAATAGCTAATTCCAAATTCAAACAAAGCAGTCATTACAACACAATATGTGTTTTCTCTGTTTCCGAGCATAGTTCAATTACATTAGTCTTGACTCGTTTATATATTATAATATTTACAAGTACTACTCATTTTTATGGTAATTTTATGGTCATTACGCTTATTTTATCTACCGATTGTTGTTCATATGGACTTGCTTACAAAACCTCCAAGGATAAAATAAAATACGATTTCAAATAACGGTTAGTCAGAATAGGCATTTCTGTGGCATATATATCATCATATAAGTATCATATATTATTATATATCATATATTTCATATTATATAAAATATAGTCAACTCAAGACTGGGTTCACGTACGAAGAGAATGACTAATATAGACCAATCAGACTCAATCGACCTTTTACCTCCAAAATCGATTTTATCGATTTTTTAAATTAGTATTCAGATGGTGAATAATGCAATTTCAAACCTAGTGACATTTCCAATACCTTGAATTCGTATGATGTCAGCTAGTAAATATAACGTATTAAGATTCAATAATTAAGAATATGATTTTAGTTTTCTACCAAAACAACGACTGCAGATTGGTATTTTGAAATTATTTGCCAAACGTAGTTATAACACTCCTAATAATAAATTTAAATTATGCCTGCCATCTAGTGAAGGATATATAGACTAAGATGATGTACATTAGGGTTATGAGCGCTACCTCTGAAGAATACAAAGATTGGTACAAAGACAATAGTATCACTATTGAAAACTAGGGGGCTGTATACATGTACTTAGTACTGCTACTTGTCACTAGATGGCAATAATTCAGTTGCTTTAGATTAAATAAGAAGTTTCAAATAATTTTCATCGTTCTATTTAAATACAATAAATATTTTTTATATTGTTATACTGTTACCTATTATCTATTTAACTGTGAAGTAATTAAATTATTACGTATTATTTGCTGAAAAATTTGGACGTATCGATAAAAAAACTATAATGTTCTGTTGAGTTTCAACGGGATACCTTTGTAAAATTAATCAAGAAAATAAAAAAAACTGTTACTAAAATACAATATCCATTAGAACGACAATGTAGGTAACACCATTAGACGACACGTAGTCTGGCCCCAGTCCAATACGGTTTCGATTTCCTTCGAACTAATTGATCCGGCTGGAAAATATAGGTACCGGATTTTTATGAGACTTCGTTTCTTCAGAAAAGGTTATGAATAAAATATGTCCGGGTTATTATATCCTTCGCCACTATTGCCTTAATCACGATTTCAGTACAGTAGCCAATTTTAGTTATTTATGTTAGTATGAAGAATCTTAGCCCTCTATGAATAATATCTTCAACACAGCCGTTTTAATTACCTTAATAAAGCGTCCTTCAGCTTGACGCCTATCACTTTCGGAGACCGTGCCAAGTGTTTTAATTGTAATATTACATAAAAGAATACAAAATATACATTTTCACATAAATATAGACATCATCATCAACTGTTTTATGGCTCCGCTATTGTAAACGAGTATTCTCATACAATGAGTAGATATTACTAACTATTTTAGTCAATTATCAGTTAACGAAAGGGCAACAGATAAGTAAATACGTTGTAAAATTATCGCAATACTACCTAACATAAATCTCGGAGAACACAAACACAAGTGTTCCTAACAAATAGGGGTTTATCTTAATAGCCTCGCGCACCCGTCCTAGGCGGCGGAACAAATTCAATGTGTTACCACCCAACTTTGTTCCGGGATAACTTTGTTCCGAAACACATAACTTCTGGTATGAGTTTCGTTTAAAGTTATGTTAAGGCCAGTACAACAGATTGGTTTCAAACGCTGAAAGTGACAGTCGGCAGTACAGTTGGCGCTTCTGCCAAAACGAGGCCTACGCCCAGCTGGCATAAATGGTGATTAGAATAGAAAATTAAAAAATATTAATAGTTGTGTTTTGATAACAGTTCCCGACACAGTTTGAAAATTAAATGAATAGACAAATCATTTATGTGTTTACAACATAGAAGCATGGAATAATTGACAATTTTGCGAATAGACAAAATTTGTTCCTCCCTACCCTATGAATAAGGTTACCCCAAATACCTGTACGTTTATGTTAGTCGGAGACGACTACATGACTACGACAATTCATGTACTGGACAGAAATCCAGTAAATGTGTTTCTAATCAGCAACAAGATGTGATATCGACATCGTTAATACAGAAAGATAAAGTGTTTAAGGTTGGGGGAAAAGCTATTACAGAAAGCGACATTTTCCAAATGTACAAATCATCAGGGAACTTGGAAGTGTAGCAAATCTAATTGCTTGTAATATATTCACAGGTTTATTTAACGATGTCGCCGTTTCAGAGTACGTTAAGAGTCTATTTTGGGACTTGTTAAGTTGGATTCGTAATTATGTTTACATTGGGTCTCATTTGTATAAATGGTCTTTATATTTATGTAGCCCAACCACCCTAGTGATATACTAAGAAGAGATGCGTTATACTAACTACTGTTAAGTTTTACTATTAAATGTTTCGTGAGTATTTATACACATGATTATATATATACCGGCTTAACTCACTTGCGTATTTTAGTGATGGCCCGACTAGTTTCGGGCCTGTACGAGGTCCTTCCTCATGAGCTCCGGCCGTTTGCAGCGAGGTCGCGGCGGAGACTGTTAAGTTACTGTTAAGTTATACTAATTACTGTAATGTTATTCTAACTTCCCTGAGGTTATATTAACTATAGTTGTACTATACTAACACGATGTTACGAAATTAGAGCGTATAAGGAATGCAATAATTTAACTTAGCAGTAACTATGCATTTACTTTCCTTTGATAGCCACTGCCTCTGTTATTAGAAGAGTCTTCGATTAAGCTTTCTCTACACTGAAGCGCTTTGTACTAATAGAGCTATGAGTACATATAGTGAACACACTTTCCGAGGCTTTGAGATCGTCCTAAATCACGTTGACATGTATAAATATTAGCTAAACACAACTTTCAGGACGGATTAACCTACAAACTAGGGAGATTGTCCTGACGCTGTGAACGTTGCGGTTGACCGTGTTCTATTTGGATTTTTTGAACTCCCACACGTAGCGTTATTAAGGTTATAATAAGAGAGTAACTAAGTGTTCACTTGTAATTTAAACATTTACCGACTTGCATTGTGTGAGCAAGTAATATGAAATAATTGTAATATTATTTATGTATATACATATGTATATGTAAAATTTTCTGTTTTAACTTTAAATTAAGTAAATTAATGTGCAATTCTTGATGACCGCAGGTTCGTCAATCCTGTTTTCCAGTTTATGAACTTAGGTCAATTTGAGCCAAAAATTTATGCTTTAGGCTTGCAGAACATTATATTTTTTCATCTACTGAAGAAAGTATTCTTTTAAAAAGACTACACCTTGCACACGTTAATTTTCACTTGCGATATTATTGGAAGAATCTGTGTGATAGGTAAGAAAAAAAAATCAAAGCAGAAGGTCTTATTGTCTTCATGAGCTGGCATATCCCGATGTCTGGATAAACAATGCAATGTGTGCTCGGGATTGTAATGGAATCTACTTGTAAAAAAGAGAAAGCATCAGAGTATTTTCACTCGTAACCTAGTTGCAGATCACGGGATATACGTAATGTTATGCTACGCACGGTGAGCCCGGGTCGCGAATGGGTAGGCAATTTTCACGAGCGTTCCCTTGCTTCGCGGGTCACGGAAGCAATTCCGCGCCAGTTTCTTATCTTTAGATAAAAGGCGTTGTACTGCTTATAGTGTTCAGAATGGCGTACAACCGTCTGATACATGGTTTGGTCATTCACATTTATTATAACGTGGATCACCACGTAGAGCTTATATCAATAAGCTCTAAACCAACTGTGGAGAGATGTACATACATATATGCTTCCAGTGGGATATTGATATTAAACCACCCGAACACATTATAAATACAGGTGTGATACTAATCAGCATTATAAGGTTGTCATATTAAACTGGACCACCAATTATAAATTATACTTCCTCTAACTACCATTATATTCCAAGAGTCAGCTTTATTACTAAATATTTAGATACTAACCAATAGGTATGAATTTAGCGATGGATGTAAAAGAGACACGTGAAGTCTGCAAGGGTGGTGATATTTCGCACGCAGTGTTTTTTGCCTACGTCGTATAGAACATAGCGTGACAATATAATAATATCACCATTTGTTGTACACGCAATATTTCGGTACGCAACAATTTACCTAATTATCAGATCATTAGGCCTATTGAAGCCTCGAATTGAATGGCCCCAGTACCTACTAGGATCTAACGAGCAATTTCCTAAGCCCGCCGGGTGGGTTAATTAAAATCTATCAATGTCAGTACTCACAGGCTGCCTTAGGGCGTCTAATACACGTATATGAAGGGTTTAAGTAAATATTACATTCGCCAACACGTATATATTAAAGTCTGTTAGACTTTTCTCCGGAGATATCACTTTTTATCTTATTATTGTTTTAGCAATAGAGGTTACTTTAGGAAAGCGTTATATAATATAGAATGCAATTAATTATTATTATTATAAAAATGTTCACAAACTAAGCTGTTTACAAATGGAATCTTTATGATCAGTTTGTTTTCACGGTTCAGTCCACAGTTGGACATAAGCCATTCCTAATATCGAAGTTCTGAGAAAAGAATGTTAGGGTTTTTTATACAGAGTTTCTTGAAGATTTATTTAGGAAAATATTGAAATGAGTAAAATTATTTTAAAGAGACGGGAAAAAAACTGGACACGTTTTACAAATTATAACCATCGAAATCATTGAGTAATTAGCAATATATGACTTACCTGGTAACATTATAAGTCGAAAGTCGAAGGTATGTATATATATGTAATTATAAATCAAAATTTCTCAGTCTACTATTATTACTTCCTCTCGCAACTTTTGGATACTGAAATTCACATTGAAATTATTAGCTTTCTAAAATCGACATGTGACTTTTAAAATTCCTAGCATACCCTAATAGATGACAATAAGAGTTGAAAAGGATTGAATGAGAATCACACAGACGTCCGCGGCAAG
>DWME01001138.1:0-26763 GCA_018244795.1 Parelbella ahira ahira
TTGAACCTGAGATCTTAAGAAGGCGGCTGGTAGTGGCTGGATGAGATCTGCGGACGATCGAGTGTTGTGGCACACCCTGGGTAAGGCCTATGTCCAGCAGTGGAACGAAAAGGACTGACTTGATGATAATAAAAAAGTTAAAGAAATACTGTCCAATTTCAATGAATGTATGAGAATGAATGTATGTATGAGATGAATGTATGAGAATAATAAATAACAGTTTTCTTGTACGACTCCAAGTTCCGTTATTTTGAGCATAAAAGTCAGTTATAATAGAATATTTGTCAGCGCCTTCCACTTCCATTATCCCACTGGTTGCTGATAAGATCTAAATCCAAAGTAATTCGCCATCCACATGACCTTAGTAATACAGTGTTCCTGAATTCACTTCTTGTAGCTGTTACTCCTTTTAGTCGCTAATCAACTAAGCTTGAGTTATTATACAGGTGGAAATACATATGGCTGTCTGGTTACCATTGCTTAATCACAAACATGGGGCCAAGTGGCCATGCATAGAGGTTAAGGCTCTATTTAATCCCATAGAACCCTTATTTCTATTTAGCATAGAATGTATAACATAGAGGATATGACCTGTAATATACATACATATAATATGAAGCATGAGGTAGCTGTCCTATTCTATTCCATTTTCCACTATTATTTGATAATTAACGGTAAATATCACTTACCTGGTAATATTACGAACATGTTTTCTAATTATATAACACGCAATAGTGTACACCGGGAGTAATGAAATAGGATGTTTCCGAGCAATTTTGTTCATTATTGAATACCAGCGAAATTACAAATACCCGCACTAATTATAATTAACGTGCGTACGGTAACACACATACATAAATATGTATGTATGTACACATATTATATACGAAGATGATTTTTTTCTTTTACCCATTATTCCATTTTCAGTTACAATTCTACATAGCTCCCGCCCTTCTTTAAAATATGTCTGTTTAAGTAGGTAGTAGATTCTTCTAATTAATATTGTATAATTAATGTGTACAAATAGATTCGTATAATTGTCATATTATTGAATGTAACTTTGAAAGCAAATTAGGTTATTTTCAAGTATATAAAAGTCTATGAAACTGCAATACGACAGTTGACGATAGGTGCAGATTCCATTTACATTTGTTTCTATCGTCACCTTCAATTTGTCATTCAACTGTTGGACACGCGCCTGAAGATCGGTGTGTCTGACAATTCATTGATTGAATTGATGTATGTATTTATATACCTTCTTAAGGACGTTTCTTATATGTAAAAGGGAGAACAACTTAATATTGTTTACTCCATTGATTATAAACTAGGCAGTAATTTTCTTTATCGTCATCATAAACATTAACACATCATAATCGACACGGGTTTCGTGGCAGAATACATTATTTACATATATGATAGTAACAAGGTATATATATGTATATATATATGTACATATATAATATGTAGATACAAATACGTGTATATGGAACATCACGTACAGAAGCGACGAGTGCTACAATTACGTGTATGATATAAAATTTAAGTATAAAAAGAAGCGATGTACTCTTTCGGTAACAGATACGGGTACGGTAACAGTTGCTGGCCGTAACGGCCGTGATTTTTCGTCGCCATATGTGCCTTAATGGATACAACGAAATCTTAGCGCGCTGGAAGTGGCACTGTAAATTTTTATTTTTATTAATATTTCTATTTTTATTATACGAGTACATATCTACACAACACATCTCTTACGAAATAGGCGCATAGTGCGGAATGGCAAATATTTCTATACTTACACTGCTTCTTTTGTTATCTTCACTCTCTTCAACACGCACGCCCGTTTTAGCGACTTGTGTATACTCCATCAGCCAGTACCTGACGTATTTGCTCATAAATGCATTTGGCACTTATGAGCACTTCCATCCATTTGGCACTGTACGTTTTTATAAGCTTAAATGGCTTATTTTTTATCGCTTTTTATCTTATATCTTTATTACGTCATAGAAACCATGAGAAGGTTTATAATTCTATGGAATATGAACTGGCGGAATTCCATATCCAAGCGCAGATATCTTCTTGTCTTTGGGAGACTATTTTATATATTATTCTCCTTAAGCTGCACGTCGAAGCTCAACTGCAATGAATCTCATTTCAAAATAAGTACTTTCATAAAACGAGATCTCTAAATGCATGCGAATAGTTACGTCACAGTCAAAGATGGAAATTGAGTCATCCTTTATTTCATTTAAACGTTGATTTGACGTCGTAAAGAAAAAACTTAAATCAAAGCATTATTTATTTTAGAAACGCTCTTAACAAACTTTAATAATATTAATGACGGAATAATCGACCGTGTTTTCTTTTAGGAACGGAATAATTAAAAATAAACGGAAAAATAAATACGCCTAATTACGTAATGTTACGAATGAGATGATCCTCTTTCATTGTTCTTACTCTTATCATCCATTCATTTACTGCTCTTTATTACTCCTATATTCGTCTGCATATTACAGACGTATTCATGCAGGCATTGGTCTTTTAGTGGTTTTTTCTTAGTGTAGTGCTAGATAACAAGACAAGCTTCGAGATCTTCCTTCAAACATTTCAGCGCTGAAACGTGTTTATTCTCGCCATTTTCTCGAGAAAACTCAATATCAAGGAACGATCACGGCGAGAGAGTCGACATAATAAGACCCTGATAGGAGAATATGGCAGATATTATTGAAACAATGATATGAAATAAAAATGTTGCAATACATATATTATTAAAACTTTAACATCAAGTTGTTCGTAGTGTCGGTTTATAGTGTTCTTAAATCGAATTATCTTAATAAATAGTGACTATTCAACACGTCAAACTCGGGATGAAATATTCTGCCGTCAACCTCGAATATATTTAATAAATTCTTTAGCTCCAGTAAATAGCCCTAGACACAATAAGAGTCATTAACCTTTTTCCATGGTATTGTATAATTTCCTTTCATCATTTATGAATACCTTCACAGACACATTAATATTTCATGTAATCATTGTTATTTATCTATTACTCTACATCGATTTTACAAATGGGCGGTACTAATGATATGTGGCATTTATTACCAGTGATGATTGTTTTTACTTTGATTGGCGATAACGAAAAATTTCAAATGGGTATCATAAATGAAAAATAAGAATGAAACAAACTGGGCCAAAATATTAATTCAGTAACACTCATATATTTGTAACATGTATTTACGCAGTACTGATTCTCTGCTGGACATCGCCTCCCCTGAAGAGCCCCCAATATTTTGAATCACAAAAGATAGTTTCGCCCACCGCCTAAGTTGCTGTCCGTAGACGTCCAGAGCATTTGGCAGTACTTGAGAAGGTCGCGCCATACCATGGTCGCCGCTCATATGATTATATAATATGTATATACATAAAAAATCGTAACATCACGCCTTAAATGCCCGAAAAGGTAGGCAGAGGAGTGTAATACATATTCACGTTTCACCAATATGTATACATGCTGAAACGAATCTAAATTGTTCTAGAATGATTATATAACCATGTACCGACTCTAGCACTCTTTATATCTGCGCGAGTTACCCATATCTTAGACGCTGCGTCATCCATTCCGCGGACCCTACTTGCGCTGCTGCCAACACACACGTTTGCCAAATTTTCTGCCGTTTCGACTAACATTTCACTCAAATGGGATACATTTGTAATACTACATACATCTTCTAAAGTATCATCACTTCGGCAAAGTATTTATCTTTTTAGATTCATTTATAGTTCTACTGTATTATACAATATTTCAAACGTATATGATAAACATGTGGTAGCTTGGAATTAATTTCTAACAATTATGAGAGTTTATACGCGACCAATTGTAAGCCTGAAAGCTCACCAACCAGTTTTTCTAATTCACACCTGTGTTATAGGTTGCAACCTACATTTACCTACATTTTTTCGAATAAGCTTATTTATTATATAATTAGTTCACGGTATTATCGTACTGCTCTAACGTATTCTGTCACCAATTTTTAAAATCATTACTTATTGTGCGATTATACAGTCGTACAAAGCAAATATTTTTTTGTTCTACATTACACTTTCTTGGTTTATGATAGCGATCGTACAATAGCGTATCTTTTTTCTTTTATTTAAACCTAAGAGAATATATAATATGCTTGAAAGCGTTGTAAATAAACTAGATTGCAAAGACGCTGAGTAACAGGCACCTCGTGTCTGCCAAGATATATGTATGTATATATTATGTGAGATCTTGTACAAGCAAGTTATATCCCATTTTATTAAGTGCTTTTCGATTTACATAAAGCATACATTTTACGCCTCAAAATATTGCTAGGACGTAGACATTATTAGATTAGGAGTTTGTTTTATTAATTAATTTAATAATTGAAGCAGTGAGTAAACTTTCAAACTAAGGCCGGCGGGACTGGGGAATAATTTTATTCAGTCTTAACATATACCACTCCAAGCACCGTGCAGTGTTTTATTTATATAATTGATCTTCCGTACTGCAAAATCTATGAAAACGATGCTATTATAATAACCTTTCCAAGATTATTTTAAGTAAGTTTGATTTCGTTCGCGTTAAAACCTTATTTAAACAATGCCTATTAATATTTTTATCACGAATATAAAGCAAGAAAAAATAAAGCAAACGTCATCTCTGGAACGGTTTGACCGATTTTGACGAGACTTTCTCTGACAGATAGCTGATGTAATAAGGAGTAACATAGGCTACTTACATTTTAGAATTATAAAATAAAGTAATGTTGCAATGTGCAAGTACTGTCCAGTAACGCGCGCAGACCACGCGCATGCCACCACTGCGCAATAAATGAACAATAACTTTTTTATTAAAACCCACGCGGACGCAGTCGCGGGCACAGCTAGTATAATATAAAAAGCGAATAACAGTAACAGCACACATCCGTCAAAACTGTCAAATGCAAATATTTTCCTAAAGCTTCCTAAAATAAACCAGATACAAGCAATAGCGGAGCGTTGTTCAAACTGAAATGGGTTTCGATAAATATTAAAATATGTTTCTCGAATGCAACTGGTTAAGCGAGATCGGATGCAATGCAAACACATGTATGTAAATGCAAATCGCCCAAAGGTAGTCAATAATATCGACATTTGACATACAGCTGTGATTTTTATTTATACTACTTGCGAAAACCGTGCCGAATTTAACTCCGTATGTTTTACTTTTAAATGTGGAACACAATTATAAGTTATATTCATCAAAGGATTGAATCATATCCAATAACTTTACACTGTGTAGATGTACGTAGCGAATGGCTACGACGGACGTGTACGCAGCTACGAAGCGCCGTAGCTAGTCCAACATTAAGTTTAATTAAACTCGCTAATTAAATTTGATGAACGGAGTTATGTAATTATGTCCCTTTGTAACAACATGACGGGTTAAACGAACATTGAATTATGTTCTGGTTCAATAAATCGGGGAAATAATTACATGAAATTCGTAAAAAGCTCAGGGAAGTGGTACGTTTATTAAGTTAAAAGTGCTATAGCAAATCCCTCTGTCATTAAAACAATCTGTTTCTGATTAGCGACAAATTTTTCAACCGGCTTTTTTGTTCGAATTACCGTAACCGGAAAAGCGCCCAAAGCTCCCGAATTAATGATAAGTACATTAAATATTCCAATTTTCTAAACAGCTGCAGCTACGACTTCCTGGAGATCATCGAAGCTGATGTGGAGAACAGCACCGAGCTAGCTGCGGAAGAGTGGATCCCTCATGAGCATCAACATGTTTTCAGCTCCGACAACGAGGTAAATCACTAATTCTTGTCGTATGTATTATACTATGTTATACCCAGTGCGTCCTACCGATCATGACTCCCAAAGGTGAAACGTGGACACACACGGTGCGCCTAGTCCACCAGTTTAAAGTCGCTCAGCGAGCTATGGAGCAAGCTGTGCTCGGAGTCTCTCTGAATGATAGAATCAGAAATGATACTCCGCTGACATGAAAAAACACTTCAAAAGAATTTAATTTTAGAAAACTCGAAATCATCATCATCAATCAGATCATTGCATCTTAATCATTAAAAAACTTGTATTCCAGGCATTTAGATATAAATCTCAGTCTTTATTACCGTTACTATTAAATTTCTTTGTCTTCGAATACAGAATATCTTTCCATATTTTATTACTGTTATCTTTTACTATCTTTATCTCTTATTCATGTATGTACTTCACTTTTATCTAATATTCACTTAGAGGAAACACCACTTTTTACATTTCCGTTGTCCTAAATGAAAATACTCGTAAAATGGCACAATAAAATACAATTTAAGTTAGATAATTGAACTTTAAGCAGTTGCCCTCAAAAGTACGTTATACTCACCCGATGTTTGTGTAAAATATATAAACATTACTAGCGAAAATAAATTTCTAATTTTTCCTGGCATATGTACAAGTACGTTGTACAAAACATTTTTTAAAGTACGTTCCTATCCGAGTTAAGTGACGTCACAACATTTCTATGCATAACGATATACGGCGCTCCCGTGAACACAGCCCGGTTACGTAACACCTTGTTCTGGAAACCGACACGAATTTTCATCCTAGCTAGTAGCAGAGGAACGAGTTTTCGAAAAATAGCAAAGAATGGGGAAAATGGAACGACTCTATGTGGGAGAAATCTCCGTGTATTTCAAAAATGAATGTGAAATTTTCATAGGATATTTTCAGGAGGTGTTTCGAATGTTTTAAAATACTTTTTATTTTCTTTACTTACTGCCTGAATTTGTTGGTCTGTTCAACTGGGTAGATTTTAATTAAGACTTCTCATTTTTATTTCTTGGACACAGGGCCTTTATTTAAAAAAAGTATAGGATATCTTCATTTATACATTCTTCATATTATTACATTGCAATATTTTATATATTATATTAAAGCGTTTTTAGATATGTAGGTAAGGGCTAAGTGTCTAAGAAATAAAACTGAAATCGATATTTCTTAAACTTAAAATGATTTTTATAAACACAGCCTATTCAGTGATGTATGTTTATTTGTCGTGGAGAAGTATGGCTTAGCTGCGAACAGTGAAATGAATAACGTAACTTAAGGTACCCGACCCGGGATTTGAGCCCAGGTCCTTCCGATGAGCAGGCGCGCTTGCAACCACTGGAACAAAGAAGTATTGCATTGTATTGAAATTATTGGCTTGTTAAACATTTGTATTTGTTTCTTGTTTATTTGTTAAAAAATTTTAATGAAGTTATGCTCACAGTATTACTGTAAAAGTATTTGTCACAGATAAGTGTCTTTTTTTTGTTTTCATTATTCTGTAATTTAGTAAAAAGACTAATGCAATATTAATTTATTGCACGTTCTAACGATTTTCCGATAATATAAAGTGCCATTCAGGACTAAAATTGCCATTATTTAGTTATTTATTGTAGACATCATTTATCGTGTCTGAAACTTCTATATTTTAGCGTCAAATTCTTAAGTTAACGCACTACAGCGGGCGCTTAGTTTGGTATTTCAGTACGTGAGAGAAATTCTTAGGCAAGTTGAAGCAGGCATGATAGGTAAGGTCAGATTATAAGCTGGCTTTGTCTTTTGAAGGATCGACGGTGAATAGGGTAGTAAATTTCTGCTAATAATATACACCGATAGATAGATAGATAGGCTGATGGCGATGACGACGATGACATAGCATCGCGAAAAAATTTGAGTTGTTTCTAAACACGAGGCCTGACAATCTGAATTGTAAAATGAAATCTGCTGCATTGTAATGTCTTTCAGCTTCTGTGGGTAGAACTATCTCGTCTCAAAAGGCAGTATTATATTTTTCAAGATTAATTATAGTTTTTGACATCAACCACACTATCATGGGCGCGATGACGATAAATTCATTATTATGATATTTTTATAATTTTAACTAATTATTATGACACTTATGATACATACTTTGATGATAGTAACTTTTTAATACATATTTTGACATTTCATCATTTCACTAAATTGACAATTGTACCATTGACATTGTCTATGCTATCGAGTTGGGACTTCTGTTATGATAGATATAGTCTAAATTGTAATTGGAATAAATAAATAAATCATTTACTACTCCTTCGCCGTTTGCAATGCGTCATGATACATGTGCCACCAGCGACAAATTTCAAACGGTTCTTAATTAAGGCTTACAATTTTCCAAACTTAACGAGAAATTACGTTTTTAAATTAGCTTGAAAAACGATTTTTGCGTTAAGTATTAATTCAAATATACATACATCTATACCAATTGTTACCGATGTGCATATGTACGTAAAATCATTATTATAAACAACGTCTGATCTAATTATAAACATGGATAGAGGTCCATGAGTTAAAACAAATACAAATCTTCTTTATTATACACCAAGACTTAAAGAAATATTACAATTACATAGAATTAGATCTTTACCCAGGGTTGCCAAAAGACATCACTATTCTGTAATGTCTTTTGGCCAAACTTGGCAAACAATCATGCAATATAACTAGTAAATCATGGGAGTCTACAACCCTCCCCTGCCTATCCCATCGAGAAAACAATATAGGCGTGATGTTATAAATAAACAAATAATTCACGAAGACCATAACCGTAAAAATTCAAATTCGATAGGAAAACTTACATCATTAGTCTTTTCATTAAAATACATTTACGTTGCACTGAAGGTTATCCGTGGCGTAGTGCACAAAGCATATGTGTGCGACGCGAAACTATGTCGGGCTTTTGGTGGATCTCCTAAGCGAGGTGTTCCCGCGGGAGACGCGACCGGGAGCTAAACTACATCCGCATTAAAATTTACCTTATGCAAATAACGTTCAAGAAACTCCACATATTCTCTAGGTAGAGCACAAAGTTGCACGATTATTCACTTTTTAACTTACAATTTCTTTAAAAGCTCTTTTAACTTTTACGGTTCTTATGTATATTTTGCCATATGATACGTGTCAATACATTATTTATTGACAGTTAATATTTAGTTTAAATATATGTATATTATCAGATGACATCCACTAGTGTCTAAATATAGATTTAGAACGGTTGCAAAATATAAAAATCGTATTTAAGTCATATAAGTAGTAAAAAATCCTACAATAATTGTACTATATTCGTATGTATGTATGTATGCAAGTATGTATGTGTATATGTATGTGTATATGTATGTGTATATGTATGTGTATATGTATGTGTATATGTATGTGTAGATGTATGTGTATATGTATGTGTATATGTATGCATATAAATGGTAAAGATCTGTACCTATAGTTCTGTTATGTAGCTCGATATTTGTATAAACTACAGGCGACCATCAGAACTAGCAACGAGTCTGAGTCACTAAAAGTCCCATTTCCATTCCCGTTAGCAGTTAATACTAACTTGTCTTATCAACAACTCAAACTGACGAAACTAACTGACAACAGCACTACTATCTCTGTGGTCACTCATTATTGCTTCCAGCTCGTTAGCCATCTTGCTATCGGCGATAATAAACATCTTCATGCTTCCAAAGTTTGTTAAAGACTATTTCCGATGTCAATAATTATTGAGCCGCATCGATAATTTTCAAGCTGGTTTCGCCTATATGTAAGAAATCTTAGGGATCCTAATCTTAAACTTTTTCTAGTTTCAGCTTCTCTTATGTTTATCCAATTATAGTAAAACTATGCTGATAAATAGTCACGTACAATATGTAGCAAGAAAATTTTATAAACATCAGGAAGTATGGTCCTATTAATTTCTTTCGATAATCAAATTTTCTCTGCTCCCATATGTCCAGCGCTAGATTAAAGTTTTCTCAACTTAAGTACCTCTACTTATTGCTTTCATCAACTCATCATGAGCACCCCTTTTCTATCCACTGTTGGATATAGGCGTCTCCAATAGCAAGCCAGTGAGCTCAATCTTCAGCTCGTCGGATCCAACCATTGTCGACCACTTTGTGTACATCGTTACACCATCTAGCTGGAGGGCATAAGGCTTTATGACCTCAATAATAATTACTTATTTCTCAGGTATGGGAAGAGCTGGAGACGTTACTCCCGGAGTCAGACGCGATAAGCGCAGGCTGGTCGCGCGACACGCACGCGGGGCACGCGCGGCGACTGTGCGGCGATTGGGGCGGCAAGCTCAAACTGCTGCGCTACCAGTCCAAGGGCAACTCGATGCGTCTGCGCTTCTGGTCTGACCACTCGAGACACTACGCTGGGTACCGAGCGAAGATAACCCTGGCTGATTGTGAGTAGAGATATTTTTTCTTTTGTAAATGTATGATAACGGGTCAACGGTGTAATTGTATTGATGTAGTTTATAGTTACTTATATCTTAATTTTGTATTACGAAATATTTTCACAAAAGTCAAATTTATCCCCATATGTTTTAATTAACGTTTTTATTTCACTATTTCATACCTATTACTTCTCTCGGCGTTTTTAAATCCAACATAAACTTGTAGAAACGTATAATGCAAATTTAATTACCTTGACTGGGGACACGGCAGTGCATCATTAAAACAAGCCAAAGGTAACGTCGGTAAACACCTACCTTTTGTGACGCGTTTCGCCCTATTTTCAAATCCTGTTTGCTTTGGTGTGGATTACACTAGAGAACGCAAATTTTCAGAATATAATGTTGTTGGTAGACATTATATTTCGGTTCCCTTACTCACTAACTCATTCGCTCGGTCTATGATTGCCATCTAAATTGTAAAAATCTCGGAAATCCCATAAAACTGAAATTTCAAAATGAAAGCTAAAATTAGTATACAAAAAAATGTTAACAACCTTTCATACATTTTCCTGTCCACCCCCCAACCCCTCCCCCTTAAAAGACTGCTAGTTCGTGAGAGAAAAGGAAATAGATTTTCAACGAAGTAAATTATTGGAGATACATAATGTGCAATATGCAATTATTACGATTTCAACGTTTTTCGTTATTCTCCTTGTGTAAATAAGCCAACACTACAACAGGGACCTGAATTTCTCACCGTTACCCCGTGGGACATCTACGTGTCGTAAAATATATTTGGACATTTTCGTATATGACTACATGCTTCCAAAGTAACTTCGAAGAGAATTTGTGTTATGGTATTCAAATACCTAATAAAAAAATAATGAAAATACTGCATGCGTTGTCAGTCTTGGCAGTATCATCATCATCATCAGTCCATAGCTGTCCACTGCTGAACATAGGCCTCCCCTAGAGCGAGCGTGCCACGTTGCTCGGCAGTATATATCATATGAAATGCTTAGTTAAACTTTATTTCTTATTAATTAGTCAATAGGGTAATTAGTTGACTAATTTACCTTCTCAGGAAAATAAACTTATGAAAGAATTTTATTTGTTATATATTTCTTTCATGCAAGTTTCATAGAGAAATATGATAGAGGACCGTATACCATTTCGCCAGCTTTTGTTCTTTCAGCTTCCATAAAGTCATTGCAATTCCATATTTTCCAATTTCAAACTGTTGAAACTTCGTTCCGCACTCCAGTTGCCGTACGAAATGCAACTCCCAACTGAGCGGCGTCTATACAAACTGAAAACACTAACTATTCTTTTGCATACGTCAACAACCGTAACCCATTGCAATAAAGTTCAAAACTATCCAACGGACCGCAGGTAGATAGCCAACAAAGCACGTAACTTTTGCACATCCGATGTCTTTGAGCTATTGTTACAAAGTTGAGGCGTATAGTGAACAGTTGCCTGCCAATTTGAGACCTTAAGGTTATTGAGTTAGAGTTTAAATTGTATCGCTCTGAAATTACGATTGAAATTGTATTGGAGCGAAATGAATGCTCGTCGGGCGGTTCTGAGCCTCACAAAGTTTGAAAGTTGAACGAACCAAAGGAGTGTATAGCGGTTTTTTTCATAAGGTATGATATCACTGACTGTATTTATTAGATATGTAGATTTTATTGTTTACAAAGTTATCCTTTTTCTATTAATTTTCTCATGAAACTTGTCACAATTTATAGGCGCACAAATTAGCGTCATCATTGTTACAGTACACAGCAGTACAGAGAACGATTTAAAAAACTACAGAAGAGATAAAAAATCTTGATATGCGATTTGACAGTTAATATGTTACATAAATTCTAAAACCAGTGTAATGTGGCCGTCATGTATTTGACGTCCCACTATTTACGTTTTCTTAAAGGCTTGCGCGGATCTCTCCCGTACATCACCAATACACAATTTTTATGTATTAGATTAATTAGGATGAAGTTTCAAATTATGAAAATTTAAAAAAATCCTTCAATTTTGGCCTTCTATCTCGCCAAAGATTGTCAGTATTTAGTGAAGATAGATGAACCTTCGTCGCAGACGACTCTAGCATCCGTCAATATTCGTATTGTATACCTATCTACTTTGTTAAACATACCGATAGTCAACATATTAAGAAGTTAATGTTCTTTTATAAATTGTGTTAAATCTAAACAGAGAATCTAAGTATTGAGCCAATTCTGAACGATCAACTTATCGACAGAGAGGAGAGCTCTCTCTAAATAGCTCTCGATTAAGTGCGCTTAGCTAGAGTATCCGTTACATCTGAGACCGCCCTAAGCAATAGTTGAGTTAATTATTTTTAATTTTGTTCTATTTTTAAAATGTGATTTTATTGTAGTTCTATATATCTGTAATATCATTTCATATTTGTTCATATTGCTACAGATTTTAGGAGAGTTTCACAGTTGTTCATTACATTTTTCTATTTAGTATGTTGGTAGAAGTTTGACTACGCCGTTGGTCGAGTGGTTGCAAAACCAAATACGGATCGAGAGGTCCCGTGTTCGATACTCGGGTTGTGTAATGTTCCACTTTTCTATCGTCAAATTTCTAATAGTGGTACAGTAAGAAAGGGCACGATTTTACAGACATACAGAATCCTACACTAAATACCTCTATAAAGTTTATAATATTCTTCATCTGTTTTTAGCCCCAGGTGGAAAAAGAGGAGTGTTATGTATAAATACCATTGATAATATTTATATATATTTCGTCTGTTATTTACAAAATCTAACCGATGGCCTATGTTCCACAGATAAGTTTAAATATGAAATTATTTGTACTTGCAACATTGTCTCGCAGTGAGCCTTGCGTTGCATATCTTAATGGTCCCATCGGATTAATGTAATCTCCTTGCGGATTGAAAGATTTAGAAGTTGCGACGTGATCTTTGAAGGGAATAAATGGAAAAACAGCTTTTTTGTTTTTTATAATTTGAGCACAAGAGGATTCTCAGCTGAACTGGATCAGGACTAGTGCCTCGTACTGCACTAGGCTTCACGACATAATGGACTCTGAGTCGGCAGCTTAAAACGCTTAGACATATTTGGGATTTAGAAAAACTCGAAGTCGTTTCTGGTAGTTTTAAAAAGATAGTAGTATGTACCAGGGTATCACGCTCTGATGCTCGTCACATTATGTGGACAATGAACTTTCAAATCAGTCACACGTATCTACATGACCGGCAGTCCCTTAGGTTTAAGTCAAATCTTGTGTAGAGGTATTCGGGACTAGTTGCTTATAAATGCCTATAGCGTGATACAAGAAACATGTAGCGACATCTGTTAGCGAATCGTGAAATGTAGCATTTATTGTAATAGGAAATATATCGTGTGTTTAATAGTTTGTAGAATGCTCAGATATTTTCCTTTACAGGTATTATTTTTCGTTCATGATTTGGTTCCTCAGGACTGGGAATCGAAACTGCTTCATAGAAATACTTTTTTTACGGAACTTGGCCAGCTTGTTCCATCTTCTACAATATGTAAAGCATCGTACTGTAGAATTTCATATTATGCTTGTCGTTCTTGATTAGTCCACAGTCTAGGGATTCCCTCCCTCGGAGTCCCTTTTGTGTCATTTTACCTACAAATAAGTAAACATAATGTAAATGTGCATTTTTACGTTTCCCCATATGTCAGTACCTAATTAACAAAATTTCACAAGCAGAAACATTTCGTTTCACTGTGCACTGAGTATGTTATAAGTTCGTGCAATTTTTCGGAAGCAATTAATCAAAGGTGAAACACAACGGAAAATTTCAGAACTGATTTAATAACTGTATCGTTCAAGGGCAAATCTGAACAATGGATATTTACGATTGGCTTTGTTTTGGAATTTCGGGGAGTTAATTAACCGGTATTAAAGCGTATTTAACCAAAGATCGTACACGTTTTCAGATAATACAATGTTTTGGAAACTTTAATAAGGGTTTTTAATTATAATATCATCCATATAATTTTGTAAGGTCTAAAATTTGTTTATAGGTATGTTTAGATTTTGTATCTGATTTATAGAACTTCTAACTTATTTTTTCGTCTAAATTTACAAATTCTGTGGTCCAAATTTACGATAAAATTAAAAAATAATATTCGGCAATTGTATGGATCGCTATTGGTGAATTTTCGCGGGCATCCGCGATTAAGTAGTCATTCCTAAGTCCCGACGGAAGCATGGCCAGGAATCATTAAACCTTTTCGGATGCAACAATAAATAATTTTAAATTACCTGACATACAGTTTCTCATATTTGAATATCGGCACTGAAGCATGGTGGTTCAGGATGCTCCAGGACTCCCGCAATTGCAAAAGAAAATAGTTTCCAGTAATACATTTTAAAAGAGATTCCAACCCCTAAAAATATTTATTGAAAACAAATATGTTACGTAATAAAGACATTACATTCGAATTAAAGTAGTGAACGACAGAGCGAGTGAAGGGGCGAATGGAACGAGTTAACGAGGAAGCAGTAATGCATCTTCTTGTTTGAAAAAGAACTACGTCAGAGGCCTCTTTGGCGTTTCCACTCTTAGTTTGTATCGCTAAAGGTCGAGGCTGGGATAAAAGAGACCCTTGAATGTAATGATCTTCCGTAGCGAGTTTTTTAAACTCAGAGAACTGTCATTTCGCTATTATAGTGAGTACTAGGCATAATAACAGAACCTGTATCTGGCTGAAAATAGAATGGATCAAAACTATTTTATCGCAACATTATTTAACATTAAACTAGTGACAACTTGTCGTAAACTTGTAGGAATAATTACAATATATTTGACTACATGTCTACACCATTACGCAAACGTCTAAATATTTTAATGTTTCTATCTTGAAATAAATTCAAAATACTTACTTAAATAATATCCTTAAACAGTATATAAATTTCTATAGTACAAAAACGAATACGTTTTAGGGGATAACTTCAGATATTTACCCAGTAATAAAAATGAACAAGCAACTTTATAAGATTTCACCTTAATATTGTAAGTGTAAAAGGAAGGAATCCTACTGGAACCGTTCCCGAAATGTAATTGACCCGTCGCGCCCACCGCAAAGTAAACAGTTTTACAACGCATATAAATATCAATTTGTGGACCGGATCTTTGGGAATAGCCCATAGCTAGGAAGTGAGGTTACGCGTCATTGACTGACGACATTAATGCTTTTAGGACGGATCTCGGAATACTTGAGGCCCGAGATCACAGCGCTAAAGCTACCTAAAACAGACCAACTGTAACTTTACGTTATACAGCACTTGGCTATGTTTTTCTTAATTATAAATGTTCGTCAGCCGTGCCGTGTTCTTCATACTTTAATAACATACAGAATACATATTTCAGTGAATAGAACTTAAAGTAAAGTTTAGCACGCGTCGGATGCAAAGGAAGATATGTAAATTGTTTCGAACATGCACTCACATAAATACTTACATAATATGTTCGATAGCATATCCCAGGTTCTACCCCTAACCGATGCGTATACCTCGGATAGACTCGATAGCATAAGTCGGGCCACCCTGAAAGTAATTATATGTGGGTTTGTCCGACACACAATATATTTACGTATATATTATACATAAATACTAATTAAACTGTATGAAACCAAAAGTACTAAGAAGTAGTAAAGCAAGGTACATAAATTCAAAATACTGATGGTTAGAGCAAATTAATTGAACCTGTTTATTTCTGTTCTTTAAGTATAAAGTTTTACATTACCAGTTTCTCCTTGGCGCGGCTATTGCAAACTACAAGTCGTTATTTGTGGTACGTTGACTGAACGTTCGAATTCCAAATTTAAAATAGCTTCGTGAACCGCTTCGTTCACAGCACACTGACAGATAACTTTCTTTTGTTGGTATAAAGTCTTTATTACTGCTGGCGGTGAAGAATTGTTCCAAATTCAAGTTAATTCGTTAATTTATATGTTTATATTAGTTTGAATCTTAACAGAATATTCCTCTAAAAATGTCTACTTTGTGGCTGCTATTCAATAAATGTAGTGTGTATTTAACTTCATTTAATATGTTTTTAATTACGTTATATTATATGTATATGTCATATATGTATATATATTACCTACATTTAATGCAAATTAATCTTATATATTAGATACTACATGTCTTTTACAATTAATTTACATATTTATAATATCATAGTATAGTGGTAATTTAATAATAATTTATACCTTCAATTTGACTATATATAATATCATCATTGACCAACTCCTTGTCGTTACCCTGAGCAGACTGAAAAAAGCACCAGTTATTATTAATTCCCCCATTGTTACATAGGTGGATTGTGTAAATTTTTGTCTTTGTTCTGTAATTGTTACAATAAACGGGCAAATTTCCGCTAGCCTAACTTAATATATTAAGTCGTTTAATCTTTATTCCACTACTAAATCATACATACATGTAGGCTTAATACGTTTCTATAAAACGTGTATACGAGTATATCTTTATCCACACTTAAAGACCATATATTATGTAGGTACATATGTATATACGCCCAAAACGTTTAAATTAGACCTCTATATAAAAATATACAATCGCCTTCACCCATAATTATTCGATTGCGCGCAAAAACGTCGATTACACAGTTCACGGTTCACAGTTCACGGCGAGTAATACTCACTACACGCGTCATCGGTCCGCACATCGTAACACACCGAGCGATAGAGAGACTACGCTTCGTTTGACATTCTGCCTTACTCCTTGAGGTTCTCTCGCACTGATGCTGTAGAGTGTAGACAAACTGTTTGTCATAATTAATATATTTATTATATTATTTGTCATATTTACAAACACTGTAATATTCACGTACTTTTCTAATTCCCAGGTTCTAAATCTGTAGTTTGAGAGCCTGAAAAAGCTTGAAATAGTCCATAAAGTAAAGTAAATAATTACTAAATAAAATAACATAACTTAGGTAATGTTAGTTTTTATCATGTCAGCATTTCTCCGATGGAGTAGGCAAAAGAATGTACACTCACCGTATGGACTGGTTATGTTTCATGCCCTATAAAATAGCGGGTTAACACATTGCGTTGGCACTGGACACAAATTGAGATGGCGACCTAAAATCCAATAACAATTTGCTCGGCCCAGGATTACATTTAATTTTATAAAAAGTATCCTTAGGGTTTTATCATGCTCTCAATGTACTTATATGTGTTATCCAGTCACTACATAAAGTCCCAAAATACTATAATTTCTTTCTATAACTCAGAAATAACCTTAGCCTACCGCAGATCAAGTATGTTGAAACACCTAGTAATGCCTATTAGAAAGTCAAATTTATAAATGCTTCTACGAAGTCCTTCCGAAATAGATATATAAAAAAACCGAACCAACAGTACGCATCGACCTTCGCACCCTCGATAAAGAGGTCAGACTCCTATCCTCTTAACGGTGCCTCTCGATCTTATAAATATTGCATGTTATACCGATATCGCTCGATAGAAACCTGCGATAGTCCTAATACCGCGAGACTGCTAAGTGAAGGAAAATAGATCCGGAAAATATTTGGACAAACATTACCTTGATGAAATTATCCACGTATCTATCGATTCGTAAACTAGCCAGCCGAGTTAACAGCTGAGAGGAGATAATAGTTTCTTACATCCTTTTATTCATCTTAATTTTGTCTTCAAACGATTAGGTCGATGAGTTTTTGTGACGTGACGATACTTTTTTATCGTGAAAGGATCAAAAAAGAGGCAGACTGATTGGGTGGCATTGGTCTATGGATATCTGTAATTAATATTGTATAAGACTCTAATAGGCTCGAATAGGACTTATAGTATCACTACAGATTATATTGATTATCGGTGACACTATTCCTTCCTGAAGTTCAATAGATAATATGACCAGTTTAGTTCATAGCTGTCCTATTCGAAACTAGTCGAAACGCATTTTTACACCTGAAAAGTGAGATGGTCGCTGTTAAAGTAATCATAAACTTCACGCACACGTATTAAAAAATAGTAGTAATAGAGATGTTTTATGTTAAAACATATGCAGGGTCGTTCTGCCCTCAGTAATTAATCAAGATTAAAACATATCCATGAACAAACGTCATCTGAGTCTTATGTAGTCAGTGTTGAACGACTAACGAGGCCATCAATTTAATGTCCCAATATAAATCTCACCAAAATTCCGTCAGCATCACAGTTGAGCGCGCCCCAAAGCTCTCTGGAGCATAAGATACTAAAATCCATAATTCATTCAATTGTAAATGTTCCATATTTGAAATAATCACCGTCTAAAACAATTTAGCTTTTAATCAGAAACTTTTTTATTGAGACTATAATAATTATCTCTGCCTTTTACAGTTTAAAGGGCATTCCTATTTACCTTTACTATTTTAAGCAAAGAGGTAGAGCTAAGGGAGCGGGAAAAAAGATCTTTGGTCCTCATTTCGCTACTCTGTTCCATCACATATCAGCTCTTCTAAGGACTGTCTACTACGGGCTTGTCTATAAAATATTTATTTTCAACTGTGACGTCACAGATGAACATATACCATAGCAAAAGACACGTAGATCTGCAACGTCTCTGTAGACCACACGTCCAATCGTGCAAAGAGGAAAAAGACAAGGATAGCAGAACCCACAATCAGATAGAAATAATACAGAGGGATAAAACTTTAACGTCACAGGTGTTGGCAATCTTACTAACCTCCGCTTTATTGTTTCACAGCGCAATCGTGCATGGATGTGAAGCAGGTGCTGTTTAACGGCCACTGCTACCTGTTCGCCGGGTACCCTCGCGCTTCGTGGGGTACCGCCAAGCAGGTTCGCAAAATATTCATTTTTTTATCATCATTATCACCGACCTATCTCAGTCCACTGCTGGACATAGGTCTACCCCAATGAGCGACTGTTCTCGGCTTGCCGCATCCAGCATCTCCCTGCGGCCTTTTGCAGATCGTCATCCTACCGGGCCGAATATTTTTTTATGATTAAACATTTTATTTATCTCTCTGTTACACAGCGTACTGTTCTAGGTTAAGACACGGTCTGTTGTCCAAAAAGTCACAAGGTTTAACTAATGTTGCCACAATAACGTCGATACAGGCAAAATACAATAATAACGAGGAGCAATTGACCCCGGAAAAATAGTAATTTCTGCTTATATAGATTCTTACTCCTAGATAAAAACAAATATTGAAACCCATCAAAGACAAAAAGGGTAATCGAAGCAACCACCCTCGGCTCAGTGGCTAGGGTCACTAACAACTGCTCCAAAAGGCTAGTAATTACCTACAATTGACTTCAGGTCCTGTACCAGGCAGAGATAGCACGCAGAGTTGTAACCAAGTATGAACTCTCAATAATTTTTAAAAGCTCTATCACTAAATTCAATTTTACTTTAGCGGTTCAAAGACCCCAAGTTGACGCTTACCAACTTACGAAGCGAAGTGTAGAAGTGGAACGTCGGTAACTGAGAAATCAATGTGCTTCGCTAACGAGCTTCACAAACTTCGCGTTGCCAAGTTCACATAAAATTAAACGCCAACGCGAAGGCTAAAAGATCTTGTGATTTACATATAATTACACGATTTATTATCCAGGGATCTGATTACGTAATTTCTAAGACCTATAAAGTTTACCTACTCCCAATTGGTCGACGTGGCAAAGCATGGCCTTAATCATTTTTAATAAAGATTTTTTTACACGCATGACGGATAAAAGATTTTTGACACACGACCACGTAGTTCCAAATTAAACATTCAAAGTTACGATAACCTGATGAATCCAAATGGCTAAAATAAAAATTCCATCCACTATTATCACATATGTAGGTACAGTACCATCATCTATCTTTGGAATTGTGTCATGTGCATTACACGTCGCAACTTATTATTGACTTACTTGTGTAGAATTTCAGTCTAATAATGCACACCAATTATAGGTATTCAATGTGTGCCAATTTAAAATATTCCAAAAACTGATAGTCCCAGTATTATTAAAGTCGGGAGTCAAGAGATCGCTTTGAAATTCGAAAGTCAAACCGAGCTGAATGAGAGAGAACACTTGACATTTACACGGTTACCGCGCTCCCATTTCCGATCCAATCAATTTAGTTTACAGACCGGCACTCTACGAAGGGTATCCTCGTGCACTGGCTCTCCTCTCCGCTTTCATACTTAGAGGAACGAACACATAATTTCATTTTCTAACCAAACGTATGGAAAAATTCAATTCAAAAAGTAAAATGACTAAAGCGTAATAAAATTTTATAAGCATCTGTAAATACATAAGGTTGTTACGAGAAACAACGTAACGTTAATTTTGACATGACATAAGGTCAAAAAAGCAGAATGAAAAACATATTTTAATGAAAAAATCCGTGTGCCTATAACAATTTAAATAAAAGGTGAAAAACAAGTACTACAATCTATAAAATATTGTGTGAGTAATGTAAACCGTGCCATATACTGCTTTGTAACATATTTAAGCAAATAATGAAATAAGTTTTACACGTGGTTTCAAATGAATTGTTGGCAGTTTTTTTCTGTCATTTGTTATTGTCGCTGCCTGGCAAAATAAACAACCATCATAAAATTAATAAATATATCGTGCGCGCCAGTATTTACACTGAGGACTTCGGCGTGGAAAGCAGAAACTTAAGTCATTAAATTACTATTATAGTAATTAGGTACGTAATTATGAAATGCTCATTAATAATATTACTTTTTTATTACATCACATCAAACGCTCTTCGTTTAATTATTATGATTCATTACTATTAACCATTCAGTATTAGTAACGCGATAACAAGAAATTGTATCCACACAGATATGTGTGTTACAACATAACGTAACAGACTGATGGGTTACAACGTAAGATAAAATCAGTACGTGGTACAATATGTGTTTACCTTTTTTATTTACGTAGGATCTGTCTTCTTATTCTTACCTAAACCAATGTTTACTGTACCAATACAGTACAAAGGGTGCATAGAATACAAAATACGGGGCGGACCCAATCCAGCGTGGTTCACTAAGAAATATATCTTGAAACGGCTGTCTTTTTAAATAACAAAAAGATACCCTCACGTACATTACCGAGGATAAGTACCCCGGGGAGTACGGAAGTGTGTAGTTTCAGTAGCTTGTTCGTGCCCCGGGGAAAACACAGCCAATTCAACGTTTCTAACGTACTAAAAGTAGTATGAAGAACTTATATCGCCAACATATTATAACGGTTTGAAAAAAACATCAAAATGTACGCTATTTATTTGTCCTTATCGTTTATCTTTTTTGCATGTCTAGAGTAAGAACTACAATATCTATATCTTATGTATTTTTCTATTAAGATAACAAACGTAAATTCAAACAGGTCCCTCGAAAAATATGTTCATACGACATTCGTAATAGTTTCATTACAGATCTTTACATTTTCATAAGGTAGAGTTTTGAAAAGATTCAACATGTTCTAATTATAAAATATGCCATCGACATTTACGGTACCTTCAAAATGATTGTAGCATTAACATACGGTATAATTTAGTATACCTAAAAGGAAACAACAGATTAAACAGATTCTCTCAGGACTCAGTTACATTATTCTGTAATATTTCGTTCACATTTCGAAAAATAACACCACAATCCAAACGTTCACATCACGATACAATTGTCTTTTACTTGAAATGCGATACAGAACAATAGACTAACAAACATTTTTGTTTTCACAATTCTCCTCACATCAACCTCAATTGCCCCACCGGTGCATATACATAGGGTTCTCTCAAGGTGTGCCATAATATTCGATCCTGCACTAATCTTACCTTTTCATTTAATTTAATTTTTCTCAGGTTTGTGAGGGCCTGAACATGAATCTAGCTTCAATCCACTCACCAGAGGAGGAGCGTTTTGTGGTGTCTGGTATTAGACAAAGCAGCGATTACAGCGCTGGATCCGTCTATTGGCTTGGCGCTAGATACGACAAGGACATCAGCGAGAACCTCAGCTGGGTTGATGGAAGCGTTTTAGAATATCAGGCTTGGCCACCGTACAATGATACTGAGGAAGTGGATGACGCATGTCTTGGTGTTCAGGTAATATGTTTCAACAGTTAAACGGTGGGAGTTGGTTAATCCTACCAAAAGAGGATTTCACGATCGTAACCATACCTGGTATAACCGATACAGTGCTTGTGAAATAAATTTAGTATAAAACGTTTAAAAGACAATATTTAAAGAACATTCAAATATATTTGGTATACCTATATCGATCGTTTTGCCTATGTTTCATAAAATATGGGTACTGTTATTCGGTCACAAAATAAAGAAGATGTCTACTTAGCTTAGCCCACATAATATACACATACTTATTATATTTAAATAGATCATTATGATTACGAAAAAATATATGTTATCTTTTGTTGTCGCCCAACTGTCATAGTGACAGTTGAGTCAGTATTGCCATACAACAATATGTACTCATATGAACAGTATTGTTCATTTTTCTAGTGGAAAACATCTCCTGTGCCATCTCTACCAAGTGGTCTGTACTGGACGCTGCACAAGTGCATTTCGACTGGAGGATACGTCTGCAAGCGACGCCTCAACCCGGAGCATATTGTGAAAAATGCAACTATCGAAGGAACTTCTGGTACATTCCATATAATTATATTGTAACCCTATATCGTATGTTATTGATTGCTATCGTGTATGTATGGAATGTTTGTGTGTATGAAATAATATAGTAGACGAGTTGTCCCAATAACTAGTCTGTAGCTAACACATCCAAAAAGCCACGTTGCAGGAGCATAGTGGAGTATTCTCCAGGTCTTGCTTAACCTTTATCATTTAACTCTTTTACCCGCTTTTATTTTTCGTAGGAGAGCTCTCTAGTCCGAACCATCCTGGCGTATATGACAATGATCTCGACTACTGGACTCACGTGGTCGGCCCCATCGACACCAGACTTGTTTTCGTCTTTCAAATTATTGATTTGGAGTTCCAGAACGACTGTCTCTACGATTTTGTCGAGGTTTGTATCAAAGTTATTCGTAGCACAATTTAATTTAAGAATAACATTTACCGGAAAAGTTTTTTCTAGGATAATGTGGATTGAAGTAATTCATATCTTTAGACATATAAATATACCTTTACAATAATATCTTTCTGTTTTGTTTGTCATCTACTCGTATATACGAGTACCACAAGGCCCGAATTTTAAATGCCCCTTTTTTCTCGTAGCAAGTGTAGGTAATAAAAATTACCAACAGATAAAAATATTTCTTTGTATTAAATAACCGGTGTACGACTATTGCCTTAATTTTCTCATTCTGAGAGGAGATACGTGTGCAACGGTGAATAGGTACGGTAAAAAGGTCTAAATTTTTTTTTTTTATTACAGTTACGAGATAGATTTAGTTTAAAATCATCGAGATATTGCGGCTCTGTTGGCGAAACGCGATGGGTCGCGACCAGCAACGAAGCTGTCCTGCACTTTCATTCCGATTACAAGTAAGTTTTCAAAAAACGTACTAGTTCTAACATTTAAGACTTCGCTAATCCTATTCAAGATCTCAACATAAACAATTCGATTGAACATACAATACCTAGGTATATACTGATTTTGAAACTAAAAAAATATGGGGACTATGACGAAGTGACTAATGAGCGACAGCTATTTACTCATAATATCGTTTTTTGTATACGGGGGAAAACTTCTAAAGATACTCGGTACCCTGGGGAAGATACCGGATTAAGGAGCATTTTACTTCAATAATAAAGCGATACACGGAGTAAAATAATCATGCAATGAGTAACAATGTAACTAACAAGTGATTATAATTATTTTAATCCCTACAATACCTGCAGAGGTTATTTCCTGTCTGTTTAGTACAAAATGTATAATAACTGCACTGATGATAGTAAATGTAATAACTCTAGTCATGATTATAAAGTTGTGTAAACTATACACCAGGCAAACTGACGACCATTCTCTTTTTACAGCACACCAGGGAAAGGGTTTTCCGTGAGCTGGAAGGCAGTTGAATTGGCAGGGTGTCCTTCTCAAACGTTTACATCTAAAGAGGGCATCATTCACAGTCCGAATTACCCGCACTTTCTGTTACCGGGATTAGACTGCAAGATTGATATCTTGGCTCCAGCTGGTAACGAAAACAATTTTCTATTTATTCTATTCAGCAATAGTCAAACCGACTTCATTACCGTAAAAGAATTAATGAAACTACGTTGAAACTCTTAAAAAAAAGACAGAATTAATATTTTTTTCTTTTTTGTGTTGTTTGTAGGAAAGCGCGTATTTCTCAACATCAGCTACTTCGACTTTGGTTACGGAGCGTTCGCCAACGGCGTACCTATAAACATATCCGATGCCGTCCCCGAAGACAATTACTTGGAAATACAAGTCGATCCTCAAAGCATGCCCGTACGACCATTTCTTCAACCGAAAGTGTTGACAAACGGCCTCTTCCTGTCACAAGCGGAAATAATGAGATTGAGATTACGAACCGCCGAAAACGTCACTGGTATTGGATTTATCGCCCATTTTAAAACAGGTAAGATGTTCCGTAACATTAAACAGTTGTAATTTTTTGGTTCAATTTGTCTCAGGTGAGGTGATTAGTTTACGAGTAGTAGTACTGTTGACTGTTTGCAGTGAGTTTCCTGAACGTGTCGCACGTGCTGGAGCTGGCGCACGTGCGCACGGGCCGGCTGTCGGCGCCCAACTGGCCGGCCGCGCCGCCGCGCCGCGCGCGCCTGCACACGCGCGTGCTCGCGCCGCACGGGCACACGCTCTCCGCCGCCTTCGAGAAGACGCGCCTCGTGCCGCCCACCGAGCGGCCCTGGCCGTGCGGCGACGGCAGAGGGTGGATTGAAGTAAGTTCTTACTTGATTCTTTATATGTTGGCATCTTCGCCTATCGTAGGAAGGCGTTATATTATGTTTGTTAGCATACGTTGAAGTTGGTCTTGTTAGACGTGTTTCTAGTTCTTTATTAAAATATCATTAACGGAACTATAATACAAAAAACAACTCGCCTTTCTAGAATCCAAATATCAAAAATCTATATACATATATTTTTGTGATAATCTGTTACGTATACCGTTTGTGGTGCGCGTCGTCTCTATAATTCAAGAACGCATTTCCTAACTTCTTTTTAAAGAAAAAATGCATGTAAATGTCAATAGAAATCATGACCTGTTTATTCTAAATTATAAAATAAATATTCATTATTCTAGAACTTCAGCAAATATAACTTCTACGCTAATATTCATCGTTACATTAATAGTGCAATTCTAAGCCGGTATTAGACGGCATAGACGACTTGAAGATAGCGGGAAGCTGCTAGATTCGGAAGGCCCAGGACGGACTGAGGCGTCGATTAGGGGAGGCCTATGTCCAGCAGTGCACATCAAGAGGCTGAGGATAATGATGATGATGACATTAATAAAATAAGATTTCTTTTGAGGATTAAGACAGACAAAATAATACGAGAATAAATACTTTCTTAGTATTAGAAGAGACCCGTTCTCAAGAGTGGAAAAATGGAGTAAAATGTTATATAAACCCAACTGTTGCAGGTGAGAGACAGCTACACAGATCACAACGGAACGCAGTGGATTCTCTGTGAGTTGGACAGAAGTAAACGGAAGGTCAACATCAACGCCCCCCTGGTCATCAACTCCTACCTGCACTCTCTCATCGTAACCCAGCACGCTGGGGAATACGGCGTCAACATGGATGTGTCGTTGATAGTTAATACTGGTAATATTTTTAGTCGTCTTATTTAGAATGGCCCGGAGATAATCCTTAAAACATTAGAATGAGTTTTAAAGGGAAATAAGTTATAATAATCATATACCCACATGTACTTCTTGTCGCATTCTGTTTTAGATCCAGAGTACCACAGCAAAGTGCTGCTTCTCCCCGATGAAACCAATTTAGAATCGTGCTATCCAAGTCCTTGCCTGCACGGAGGGCGCTGTATCACTGATGGCAACAAGAAATTCTGCCAATGTACAGGATATTATACAGGTATCATAATATCATATCAATGAAATTTTCACTTTTTTTCACTTTTCCAAACGAAGTATAGCATATTAATAACCTGCAATTGAATATTTAGTTTTCAATCTTCTTTGTAATAGAGTAACACTTAGATTAACCCTAGTAGGTATTTCGTTGTTTTTATAGCGACGAAGACACAAATGCACTTCGCTTTATTGTCTCTGATTTATACATACTCGTATGTGCTTTAATCACGTTCGTATAATGGCACAGCTGCATTGATACAAATGTAAAGTTCAACGCTTGTATACGTGAGGTCGGTGATGTCAGGTGTGTTCTGCTTGGTGACGGCGTGCGAGCGCGCGCCGTGCGTGTTCGGCAACTGCTCGCTGGCGGCGGCGGAGGGCGCGGGCGGCGCGGGGGGCGCGGGGGGCGCGGGG
>DWME01001139.1:0-26758 GCA_018244795.1 Parelbella ahira ahira
CTATTTCATGGTACGTAAACGTAACTCGTGAAAAGTGAGAGTGTACTACACTTCTCTGCCTACCCCTCAGAGGATTAGGCGTGATGTTAGGTTATTGTACTTATGGAAAACAGTTTATACAAACTCCTGTCAACGTGCAATTTCTGCTAGCTTCGGGAGACCATCAATTAAATTTTTATATAACAAATAAGACGAAAAATTTATTATTCATAGTTTTGATTTTGTTTGTAAAATTTTGTACTTGTCCAGGATTTTTGGATACGAGGGTCAGGTTGCTGAGGAGGTGATGTACGTAAACTGGCTCAGCTTGCTGTGGAATGGTGCCGCCAAAGCCACAGAGATGTATCAGCCCTCGACCAATACTTGGTTACAGGTAATATTAGAACAAACACTTCACATACCTTACTTTAACTTTCGTTTGTTATGTACATGCTTTGATTGAATCTTTTTTTGTGCTGAAATGTGTACATCTCTGCATTTGTTGTCTTAAATGATTATTTTCACGCCAGTGCGACACATATTGGCAACACATGTGCTGTTGAAAATTCCTTAGGACTACTGATCACTTAAAATGTAGCAAGCTGTTTATTTGTCATATTTCTAATACCTTCACTTGTATGGAACTACATATGAGTGCCTTTTCTTGTATTCAGCTGTACATGAATGTCACGGAATTTTTCAATTCAATTTGTACCGTCTTCCTTAATTGAATCGTCGTCTGAATTATTTCACATTTTGCAAATGTATTTAAAACAAAAAAAATTATCACATCTATCAAAAACTAATGATAATACAATATGGTGCCATTGAGCTGATCTGATGATGAGGACAAGAGGTAGATGGTGGAGCTTTCCAATATCTATTAATAAACTATGAGTAATTAATAAACTTCTTGATCATTTTATTACAAGTACTAGTACGATAAATTGCAGTACATAGTAACATAGCTCAAACAAACGAGGAAAAACGCAACTATTTGGCCTTTTTTTTTTAATTTTTTTGACTTAATTTACTTATGTAGAGCGTTTTAGTGAATTACTGACACAAGTATTATTTATACAGGAAAATTAATTCTTCTATGTTTAATTATAATTTTTACATATCCAAGGGAATTGCTTTTTTTATTCTATAGGCGCATGCTAGGGCTCGTTTCGTGCTGATGAGATTACTGGAAGAAGAAGGACTTCTTACCATTACTGAAGTGGAGCCGGGCAAGAATCTACTTTTGCATTTACACAGAGATCGTCTCGCTACTGATGGAAAGAGAATTATAGGTGGGCCTATTTTCTGCCTTCATTAAAATCTTTGTGTATTTTGTCATGTATTAGTGCATCACATGTAATGTTATATTTAGAATTGATTTTATTAGCCAGTTGTAAATGATGTTTTTGTATCTAAAGTACAAACTGTGTAGACTGCATTGTTGGCGACTGGTTATAAACGGCACTGCCGATCGGGAGGTCCTGGATTCAAATCCAGGGTCAGGCATTATTGGATTTTTCTAATTTGGAATTTCTAGTGACTGCTAGTCTGGATTTGTGCCCGGTATAAGGCAATAGGCTCACCACCTATTCTATGGGACTTAAAAGTAACTGGTGAATCGTGGGAGTGTACTACACTGCTCCGCCTACCTCTTCGGGGATCACAGGCGTGATGTAACACAAAATAAGAGTTAGGAAGTATTTTTATAACTTACATCCAGAATTTAACCACATAATGCTTGATCTGCGACTACATCCTGTATCAAAGCGAATGGTCATCGAACAACATGAAATTGCAGGCGAGTTCCTGGTGAAGCTGCAGACAATAAAGGCGACGGCGGCGAGCGCGGCGGGCGAGCAGCTGTTCGCGCGGTACGGCGCGCTGGCGGGCCCCTGGCCGCGCTGGCGCTCGCTCGTGCTGCTGCACAAGCAGCCGCGCAACATCTTCGTGCAGCCCAACACGCGCGCCGCCGGTACCGCCCCTCCACCGCACCTCCACCGCACCACCGCACTAGCCAGCTCTGCTCTAGCCTGATGATGATGGTGATAGCTAACAGTATATTGGCCGACCGAGTAGCCGATACGTTTTCCTTACCCCGCCTAGATACAAGATAATACTGGTATAAGGTAATACTGTTGGTTGATGAGATGTTTAAAGGTTGAACAGGGTCAAAATGTATTAACGATCATGTGCAATGTAGTAAACCTAAAAACTGAATTGAAGGATTTATTACTTTAAAGAATGCTTGTGATCTTTTTAACTTGTCTTATACTTTTCCTGGATATTTATTTTACTGCTCTATTGAATCAATAAAAATATATTTTCTGTTTCAAAATGTAAATCATAAGTTTCTAAACTTCATTTAGACTTCTACAAATTTACAGACTATCTATTTTTGTTGTTACTGTTGATGTTATTATTGAGTATTGGAATTCTATTGTACATTTTATTGAAACAAGTTTTATATATAAAATAGCATAGGTATACTCTAGAGAATTTAAAGCATTTGAAACAAACTGTGATTTTTAAATATTAATAAGAAACTCTGAAATGTTTGAATAACGAATATTGAATGTAATGCAATTTCTACGATAAAGATCAAGAAACTTGAAAGAAAGTATGAGTACTTCAAAATGTCATTAGTACGCAGAGTTGATATAATCGTATATTACTTAACAGCGGACAACGTGGAGCTGACCCGCTACGAGGCGAGTGCGGAGGGAATGGTGCGCTCGTGGGTGGAGCGCTTCCCCGACGCCGCTGTGGACGAGCTGCTGGAGCAGTTGGCGGAGGGCGACCGCCCGTACTTCGAGGAGCTGCAGCAGCTCGCCGAGTAAACCTCAACCCGTGCTCCGTCATATTTGTAAACGTATTTTTATTTCAAAAGTACAAATATATTATTTTAATGCTCCTCTATTGTATTGTATACTTTCATAATAATCACACATTTAATAAACTGGAAAAAATTCGACACGCCAATATGGTCAAATCCAAAGATAAATGTTTTGCGACTCTTGTCTAAATGTAAAATACCATTCAATTGCTAATGTTTATGAACAGCAGACTTTACTTATGGTTGCTGCCGAATAGTTAGTTTGTTACTCTTCATACTTATAAATAACTTTAAGTTTGTCTATTTACCGACTGTACATAGAAATAGAGTACAAAAAATGAAGCTGTAAGAACATTTGTTCAAAATGGACTGATGAATAAATAAATGAAAGCCAATCTCTAAACTTTACAGATTAACTTTACTTCAGAGTAAGTTTCGCTTACAGAGCTTGTCTAGTTAAATACCAGGTAGTCTTTGAAGGTTGTTGTGTAAGGATCAAAGCAACACTGTTAGGTATACATAGGATCAAGTGAGAAATAAAAATCAATTTCAACTATATAATTTATTCACATTCAATACAAAACATGTGTGACTAATTTTAATATTAATCATAAAAATCACAGTTAACCTCTTTACTTCTTTGATTATAACCATGACTAAAAAGAAAAATATTAATAATCACCACACAGTAATAAATAGTTTCAAATTCTAAAAATAAAATTCATAAATACGGTTCAGATAAATAAAAAAAAGCAATTTTAAATGTCAAAATTATTGCTCTCATCACCAAATACTTTACTTTGGCTAGTCAATGATGTCATACTGTAAATAAAATGGCCATTTTCGCTAACCAATCTTAACATTTTATATAATTATGATACTTAATTGGAGTCGTCAGACTATTGCTCAATTAAATAAGTCGAAAACACTATTGACAAAATAGCTGAGATACGTTCTGTAAATGGTTCTAGAACTTTCTTTCTATAAATACGATTTATCCCTAAGAAAACATTCAACTAAGCACCATTCTATTCGATAACTGTTACAATTTGACTTAGCAGTGAATACTATGCGATTATCATAATAAAAATTAAAACCTAAAATTGACTTAGGGTAGCATACAAAATTGTAAATTAATACGAGCTAAAAATTAAAATTAACATACTGAGTAAAACGTATTTGTGCAAACACACTAAAATCGTGTCATTTTATTTATTCAATAAAATGGACTATATCAAATCCAGTCGTAAACGTTGAGTAAAGGCACATAAGATTAAATTTACAATAAACTCTTTAACAAAAGAAGTTTTTCGCAAAATATAATATTTAAATTTAAACTTTTGTAAATATTTTTAAACAAGATTTCTCGGTGTTCATTATTACTATAAACTATGTATGATATTACCGCAGCAGATTCAGAAATATGTACAATTACCTGGGTTTTTAAAGATTAGAAGAATTATGTTTTAAAAACATCCGTCCTACACCTACGTGAAACGTTTGACACTATTCACTATGACCTAATTTATTGTAATTCGAATAAGAAATGTCTGTTTCGCCACAGGGTACACGAAAGTTGAGAGATATCCAATTTGTAGGTTTTAGTGCATTTAGCGTCAGAAATAATCTGTAGTGGCATACATTCTGGAGAGATTACGTAGACATAAAATTTACAGTACATCCTCATTTTAAATAAATGTCCGAGTGTTTCTTTAAAATGCTTCAGATAATCACAACTTTTACTTCCGTAGTTATATCAACTTCAATAGCGCCTCTCAGTCAACTTTCTCAGAGCGTTCTGCACCGTCGCCTTCGCCTTTAGGTGGGACAGTGCATCTGAAATTGGGTTGAATTTGAGAATACAATGTTAACAGCCGCGTCGAACTAACGAGTGGATTGATGTATTTTTAATAATGAACTTTGAATGTTTAATTTTTTTGTTTACATTTTTCTACAATGTTTTTTATACTTTCTATTCTGTTCGTTAATATTGTACAATGTTTATTTTAAGATGTGCACATCTACATATAGCGTAATGTCTAAAATGAATTTTGACTTTCTATTACAATGTATAATCTAAATAGATTAGTTTAAACCTCTATGAAAAAAAAACTTTAAAAAAAGCATTAGTGTTACAAAAAATGTATTTCCAAAGCGTGAAGCGTGCAAAGTGTAAATCTTAACTTCGGGAAAGTTATTCTTTATTATTTACGGTGACAATAACATGTAAAAAATACACACCTCGTCTGTGGGTCCTTTTCGGAATCCGGTTTCCTGGTCACGCTGATAGATATCTTTCGTTGTCTTATTTTGTCCAATATATTTTCTGGACTCGGTTCCTTTTCACCTTTTAGAATGATGGCAGAGTTAAGGGTTCTCTTAGGCCTATATGTGGCGTAGCTTCCGGGGGCGTACAACGAATTCGTTCTGTTATACTTGTGTGGTTCTCGAAGATGCGAGAGACTGTGATCTTCCCCTGCATCAGCATTGTCTAACAGCGATTTTGTCCGCGAGTATCTACTGCTGCTGTAGGACAAAGGTTGATCGTAGTCTAAATAGCTTCTGCTTCCAGGATATTTCCTGAACTCGTTACGATCAAGAGACCGATACGTATCGATTTTATCATTAAGCCCATCGCACCGCATGTTGTTTCTAGCGCTAATAGGTAAATCGGTTAACAGATTTCTATAACGATCTGTGGAAGGAGATAAATCAGACGCGACCGAGTATCCAGGGGATAAATCATAAATGCCAGGAGACGTCGGAGACACGTCGAATTTGGTTTCTGTTGGTTGCGAATGTATTCTAGCCACCGGATCGTATTCCGTGGCACCAGGACCCACTAAATTGCTTTTCCGGCGTTGTTTCTTTTCGTTGAATCTGGAATAAAAGCTTTTCCTTCGTATTCTATCGACAATGTCTTCTTTTTCGGGAGTTGTCGATTCGTGATTTCGAAAGGGCGAATGTACAGAGTTTTCAGTCGAAGTGAAGGGATTCTTGTCTAAATATTTTATTTCGGCACTATTTTCAGATCTAACATCTGAATTAGAATACGTAGACCTACTTCTGGATCGGCTGCGGCTGTGCGTATCAATAATATCAACTTTGGCATTGCCATCAGGAATAGTACCATTTTTTTCGGGAATATGTTTATTTTCAGTCTCCTTATCGACAGCAGAAATTTTCATGATTTGTGGTTCTATCACAGGATTTGTAGGAACTATTTTTTTTACTCTTGGCAATCGGGAGAAATCTAATTTTAAAGAGCTTCGTATATTTTTTGATTCAGTATCCTTTTTAAGTACTGGCTGTTCATCATAATCTAATGAAAGGGAACTGTCTATTGCTGGTTTTTCGTACTTATTTTTGCGCCCTAATCCATTCAGTAACAATGATGTTGGCCTTCTAGGTTTTTCCTTATCAATATCTATAAACGATTCCTGCAAACTATCTTTTCTCTCATTTGATTCTTCGTTCATCTCATCACTCTGAGACTTTTCAGTAGTTGATTTTAAAACTTTTTCTTTTGAGTCAAATTTCTTAAAAAGTCCGAGTACTTTGGAAACTGTTGTTTTGTTATTTGATGCGTTTTGATTTTCTAACGCTGCTACATCAGTAATGGTGACAGCCCGCTTGATGAGATTCGATTCAGTTGGAGGATGCGTATGTACCGGCACAGATTGCTCTCTTTGTGCTCTAGCGATTTTTGTTGTATCTTTCTTATAGTCATTTGAAACAATATTATTATGCGATGATTTTTCAGGAGAAGTTGATTTTGATGACGCTAATTTTTCTAATTTATGGCCTATAGATTGTAAAACTGACTTCTTTTTTGTGATCGTGGTCTTAGACGTGTCGTCCTTGGTTTTATCTTTTGCTTTTTTCGTGATCTTTTTCTTTTCAACAGATTTTTGAGGTTCATTCGCTTCGGAAGCGCTGCTTATATCAGTTTTGGATTTTGATGAAACTTTTTTTATTATTTTCTTTTTAATAGTTCCTTTCTTCTCGTTACAACTGGATTCTGCTGATTTTGTCATATCTTCATTTTTTATACCATTACTCTTCAGAGTTTTCATTGCATTATCATCCTCCTTAGTTTTGATAGCATTATCTTCAATAGCATCACTTCCAACAGCCGCGTCACGCTCACTCTTTTCGTCTTTTTTCTTTAGATTATCACTTTCACACGTATTCAATATTTGGAACTTCTTCAATGTAAGATTGGATGAATTTTCTGTTATTCTTTTAGTAGAGTCATTTTTAATAGTTTCCTTTTGTTCTATGTTTTCAGTTTTTCTTAATGATTCGCTCTCAGAGGTAATGGATTTATTTCTTTTAGGCAAAGTTATACTAAAACTAACTTCAATGTCATTTTTTATATCCGAACTGCTTGATTCTTCCTTCGTTGGAGGTTTAGTTTCTTTTTTACTATTTCGGTTAACATAAACTTTCTCTGGTGACGGACTACTTGTAGGATAACTCTTTGGTCTTATTAATTTTGATTCTCTGGAAAATTTTCGTTCATCAGTTTCGTTGTTTTTGTTTAATATTTTATCTGACAGTGTACTTTTGCTTTCCTCGAAGGGTTCATGATTTTTAACTGGGTAACTTTTTGGTCGAACCATTTTTGACTCCTTGTTTAGATTATGATCATCCATCTGTGACCTTTGATTTGTGTCATTAAGATTTCCGTGTAGTTTAGAATCTGGCTTAGGGTCAGACATTGAAAAATGACTGTCTAAATTTGTTTCTTTAATATTATCTAAAATAGGAAAAAATGGGGTAATCGATCTGCTGCGATCCTTCCCTATCAGATTGCTCACTGGCGAGAGACATTTACGGAGGCAAGAACTATCATCTTTTAACGTTAGTTGCACGTCCTTTGATTCTACCGGGCTCTTAACACCGGAAGTCTCTAACCATTTGTTTTTCTTTTCCCTGATTTCTTTTAATATTTTTTGCGTTTCTAATTCTTTCTCCTTCTTATGCTTAGTATAAACACTTTCATCCGGTGGTGTGTCGAAGAAATCTGAACGGAGAAATCTGGAAACGCGTCGCCTCGGTTGGTCCCCCGCCAGTCTCATAGAGTGTCGTCTAAAACCTAGACCCGAGATGTTGCCAGCCGGAGAGCCGTACGCCGCTATGTAACTTGGTTCGGAAAGAATACTGCCACTGTCAGATGAATACGATTCATCTAACGAGAGGGTTCTTTCAGGTGTTAAGTATTTACTGAGCAGGGGGCGGTCCGGTGTACTACGGACGCTGCTACATCGAGAGTGACTGACAGAGAGAGACTCTTTTACTGGCGTTTCGAGCTTCGGGGCATGATCAAGACCTGCGTCAGATGTAACGGATGAAGGTGAAATCGATTCCGTGGCGACGGATGACCGTCGTCTAATGCGCGGAAGCGTGCAAAATTGTGGTACCGGCAAATCGAGCATGTCGTCCCCGTCTGTCGCATCGGACTTCGAGCTCAGTGGATCCATCGAGATCTTCTCGGGACTACCAGCCTTCTCAGCGATTTCTTTCTCCTTCAAAGCGTTATCCTGGTGGTTTTCTTTAGTTACATCGGGGCGATCGGCAGGGTCGACAAAGTCGGCAGGGGTGGCGGGGTCGGCGGGCTGAGCGGGCGCGTCAGGGTCGAGCGCCTTGCCGGCGGAATGGCTGCGCGTGTAGGGCCGCGGGGGATGCGGCGCGGTGTTGAGCGAGAGCGTGCGGCGCAGCGAGCGCGCGGCGGCGGGCGGCAGATGCGCGAGCAGCTGCTGCTGCAGGCGCCGCGACAGCGCCGGCGTCTGCCCCGACAGTGCGCGCATCTCCTTCTCCGAGAATTGTATCGCGCTCAGATCGAGGTCCGACAGATCTAGCCCGCTCGGGACGTTCGTTGGTTCCGCGCTTTGTTCGCTCTTCGTTTGATGCTTACCGGATTTCTTAGTGTTACCTGAAAATCAATCGAAAAACACACGATTTCGATCATGCACGACGCTCGTTCGGATGGCATATGTACAATGTCGTGGAGGGCGAATTTTACTCAAATTATTTTCCGAGAGTCGGGAGGCGACCGACGGCTAGAGTTACTTGTTGAGTAGTAGAATGAAAGTAGAGTCGAAAAATGGCGACGTCGCCAATACGAGTCGCGGAAATGCGAACATCGATAAGGCAGGTTAAACAGTTAATAAAATTACACAGACTAGATACAAACTAATAAATTTAGGTCAAACGGAAAGCTTTAGAGGTGCAAACCATAACACAAAAGTATGCATTAAAATGTTGCCGATCGAATCAAAGAAAAAATACCAGAATGCGAACTAAAATTATTGCGTCAGCGAAACAAGTCACATTATAAAGGCATCTCTATTCTGGTAAACGCCCGCAGCGCGCGTCGCGCAACACAAAAACACATATATGAGAAATAAACATAGTTTAGTACCTATTCCTGGGTGGCGTTTGTGGCGGTTTTGTGGTTGGCGCCGGTGCCGCTGTGAAGTGAAGATTTGGTCGGAGCATGCAGTGTAACGCGCAACCCAACTGCAACCACACCAACACAACCTCACTACGCTGTCAGCCCGCCCCCGCCCCGCGCTCCCCGCCCGCCCGCCGCCGGCGCCGTGCGCTGTGCTCTAGTGCGCCGGGTGCTACCACATCCACTATCTACACAGATCGAGGCCGTCGTCGACGCTCCGAACGACATTCGTTAACGGTCGGTCTTGTAACGCTGCCCGTGTTTACATTGTACTCAAAATTACTCATAAAATTTGAAATAAAACTCAAATGTATATACTCTACTTTGCACAAACAATACTGCATCGCCACAGGCTATGCGACTCACGAAATGCCTTTTCTGCACGGTTCATGCGATTCCGCGACTACGAAAATAATAATAATAGTAACAATTTATGATAACCGAGAACAGCGCAACATTTTCCTGCTAGGGTTAGCGGGTAGGAGAAACTCAACACCTGCACAAAGAATGCATTTGAAATACGATAAAACACTACGATGCAAAATAAAACTGGTAAGTAAAATTAATAAAATGTTAATATGTAAATTTTAGAAAATACGAACACTCAAATATATAATAGACTATTATGAATGATACTGATATGTTTTCATATTAATTTTATAGTCTATTATACATGGCTAATGTTAAAAGATCACAACGGCCGGAGGAAAACGTTACAGATATTCGAGAGATGCCGAACGTGGACGAGAGGCTGCGACTAGAGCTTAGGTAGATAGATGTATGGCGTGGTCGATAGTTAATTCATTTGTTTAGTGGAAGCTAGCTGTCGGGTGAGTATTGTAGCCTGCAGTGCTATTTTTCTTCTACGAGTGCTGATGAGATAGCAACTTCGTCATGCCGCTTTACTTGTTTATATACATTCAAAAAAAAAATTCCATCCTCTGTGCGTTCTTGCTTCATTTTCATTTTCAAGCGAACATGTTTTTTTTGATGTTTTTATGAGCAAAAATGATATGAATTTTAGGTAGACGTGATGCCAGACTTTAATTGAAATATGATGTCTTAATCCAAGTTATGGCAATAATAACGGCAAATTAATGAAATATCTTATGAAATATTTCAATGAAACAAAGTGCCTAAATAGTACACAGGGTTTTGTTTTGTTTTTTCTAAAATATTTCGTATTTAATCAAAGTAAGGTTTATCGTTATCGACAATAATTACTTTGTTTCTGATTGAGGGAGTTCATAATTCTTTTTACCTAACTTTTCACTGAATTTTTTCGAAATTATTTTTATTAATCTCTTTTATATACAATAGGTACACCACAGTCGCGTGTAGTTAGGCGGGTGTCCCCAGCAGCCCCGTGTGGGTGAGCATTGTTCACCCAACAAGCAAGCGTCTCAGCGTCTCGCGGTTCGACGCGGCGTGACGTCAAGCGCGGCGCGACGTGACGTCACGCACGGCGCGACGTACGGCAACGTTTCCCCCGCGTGCGTGTGCGTGTGCAGTGCGTGTGCAAGCGTGCGACTCACCTCGCGGCGTGTGCGTGCGCTTGCTGAACATCGAGTCGAAGGGCGCGTGCATGTCGCGCGAGCCCCAGCCCTCGCGCCTGTGCCGCCGACAACAAAACCAACATTACTCTCGCGTTTCCTTCTTACCAGACTCACGCTAACCTTTATTAATATCTGCATTCCGCTCGTCGGTACCATTTATCACAGATATTTGATTTAATCTTTTAATGACAAGCAATAAGTTTATCAAACCATTCAATCCACCACCAATTACGGTGCGCTAATGAAGTGGAATGCTAGTATGTATAACAATAATTAATATACCAGCATGTAATTTGTGCGCGAGACATTTGCAGCATTTAAGCCGCACATTGCATAAAAGCGCCATCAAGAACTAATTCAATCAACCGACCAAGCTCAGTCACATCAACAATAATGTGACAATCAATAATCTGTTAAAACAACCATTCGATTTCTATCGACCTTACCCACGCATCTATTAATTGTCATATGTACATAAATTGGTATGTGGCTTTAAAATATTATAATAATATAGTATAAGTACATATGTATATTATGGATTTTTTTTTATAAATAATATTAATAAGTACAAATTTTTGTCTAACATCAAATTTACACTACCACGCTAGTTAAGTGTATACTTACCAGGTATTGAAAATAAAATTATTTTAATGAACATTGTATTATAAAATATAATGACACTTGTTCTAATTACACAAAACTTATTTAATATAACACAAACTCACGTTTCTGATATACTTCTTTTACTTTCCACATATCTATGAGAGCTGCATGTAATGAAGATTATTTGTCATGAGAACAAATGTTTCATTCATTAATTAATTAAATGTTTTTATGTGATTATATGGTGTTTTAATATTCGATATACTTACAATAAATTTCTCCTCGGTAAGTGGGGGCTGCATGCGGAAAATTATCATTAATATTAGTTGGCGTACATGAAAAATGAAAAACGATCTTTATTAGAAAGCGAATTAATTATTATTCATTGGACATTTTGAACTAAGAATAAAATAGAAAACAAAAGGCGACAATTGAAATATGTACCGCTGCTGCTGCTGATGATACTCAAAATATATTAAAACTTTATTACTTTTCATATGAAACTTATATCAGAATTCTGGGACTTTATTTATTGTATTTCGAAAAATAACATTAAATAAATAAATCAGTATAAAACCAGTGTTATATGATGGTTATTTCTGTTGCACCCTTCCTGTTGGGAGGAAGTGGCTTGTGTATGCTAGTATAAGCAAGGCAACCTTGTGAAATCGGTTACAGGAGGTACCTGTTGAAGAAGGGCGATTGCAGGTTGTTGAAGAGCGAGTGCGTGGCCTGCGGGAAGCCGGGGCCCTCCTCGCCGTTGAGCCGCTGCGTCAGCGCACGCACCTGCGCCCACATCAACATCAAAGCCTTTTTCCATATCAGAAAGCACCAAATACGCTACGTCAGAACAAATTTAAACAATTTGTGGCGAATTTACACAAGTACATTGTCATGTAATTGTCAATATTAGGTTTTACTAATTCTTATTAGTCTATGATTGTCTCTGACAAGTGAATTTATGAGACTATGATCGTATCTGAAAAGTGAATTCATGAGACATGAATTGTCAAAAAATTGAATGTAAATTGTGCTTGTCATTAGGAGTCTTTTGTCTTTTTAACTTAATTTTCTTATTCGCTCAATACAACACTATAAGGTAGAAACTGCGGCACGATGATGAATTTAGTGGAAAATTATCCTTAATAATCCACGCCAAAAATTCAATAAATATTCTGTAAGAAATGTTTAGTAAATATGTACTTTGAGTACTTGAAAACTTTTGCCTAATGTAACTGATGAGATCAGATATCAACTTGTGATTAAATTAATAGGAAATTAAATGAAATAAATATATCATAAGAGAACCAATTCCGTCCTTGTCAAAAAATATCCTGTTTAACTGGAAGTTTAAATAATGCAACAAGCAGCGCACCCGGTGCAGCAGCGTGGAGTAGAGGTTCTCCGCGGTGAGCAGGTGGAAGCCCTCGTCCTCCTCGTCCTCCTCGCCCGAGCTGACGGACTCGGCGCGCGCGGCGCGGCTCGACCTGCGGCGCACACTCGCATGCTATGGTTATTCCTTTTTACATTTGATAGATTTTCCTGGCATCGTGATCGTTATAATAGATTATTATGTACATAAAGTCCTCTGTACGATATTTTAGAATTAAACTTAGGAATAAAACTATTGAAAAATTGATATCAAAAATGTTCCAATCCTCGTATTAAAATATTTTCGTACTTCAATACTATAACAATATGTATGTATACACATGCTTATGTTTTATGAATTTCTTATTACATAAATCAGCTTAATTAAGAGTTTTGGGGGTAAATTTTATAATAATTATTCAACTCGAATGTTCTGGTTATAAATTGAATTAAAAGTAAAACCTAAAACTTACCTGAGCCTATGCATGTGTGCTTCGTCTTCTTCCTCGGATTCTCCTCCGCTAACCAGACTACTGCAGAAAGTAGATTTATAGCAATATTAGTTTCATAAAAGAATTATTTCAACATTTAAATGCCACAAAACTTTTTGTATTACATCAGATCAGTCATGTACTAGACAGCAGTATTTTGGTATCAGCATATTTTGGGCACAAAAGAACTTAAGGGTTTCTCTCTTAGACTCAAATATAACGTCTGACTTCGAGCATCTATGGCTCCTCCGAAACGAAACAACAATACAACGAACCTCCAAAGATACCAGGAACGTTGTCGTAGTCAAAGGCGTAATCGGGGACGGAACCGTAAATAATGAAAACTGAGGTTAACCCTCGTGGCACGATAAAGATAAGAGGCCACCTGTAGCGGCGCGGCGCGCGGGCGCGGGGCGCGCGCGGCGCGGGCGCGGGCGCGGGCTCGGGCTCGGCGCTGCGCTGCCGCGGCGTCACGTAGCCCTTGCCCTCCACGGCGATGGGGATGATGAACTCGCGCGCCGACTTCTTGATTGGCTCGCCCGGGCTCGAGCACGCCTCGCTGCCCGCGCTGCTCTGCCCCGACTCCGCCGACGGCAGCCGTCTGCGGTGCGATGGAAGGGTTAATTCGCTTCTTTTATATCCGATTAAACGATCCCAGTATTTGTACAAGTTATTCGTGGTCGAACAGAAGGGGGATGGCGAAAAACTGACAGCTTAATATCAGAATTAGTACTAGATATAAAATATGGAATGAACCTGAGCGGGGTGCGAGGTGCCGGTGAGGGCACGTGGGTGGGAGATTGCACCGTCTTCGGCGGCGTCTCGGCCGCCGCGTCTTCCGGCGACATGTGAATGGGGATGATACGCTCGACCGACACACCCCTCGGTGTACTGAAATTTAAACGAATTAACTACTGCAAAAAATTTAAAATTAAAAATATTACAATTGAGTCAACTCATTTACACTTACATCCGAATTCTATGTAACGTAACATCACGCCTGTAATCTCCGAAGGAATAGGCAGAGAAATGCAGTACACTTCCACGTTTCACCAGTTACGTTGAAGTCCCTTGGAATAAAAATTCAATAATACCCGACCCGGGATTTGAACCCAACACTTCCCAATCGGCAGTCATGCTTGCAACCACTCAACCAAAGAGGCAGTCAATTACGCCAAACGACGAATTCTATATAAAAACTGTGAAACATAGGTGACGGTGAAGTATACTGGCCTAACACGAATACATAAGTAGTAAAAACATAAGGTAAGTAGAGGAGAGCGCGACCTGTTGCGGTGGTCCTCGACGCGGTGCTGCGCCTCGGTGCGGAAGACGCGCGGCGCGGCGGGCGGCGGCGCGGCGGGCGGCGCGGCGGGCGGCGTGCCCGGCGGCGACGCCAGGCTCGTCACGCCCGCCGACGACGACCGCCCGTACGGCACCGGCGGCTTACCTGCAACGCGTCTGCCGCTTTACGTCTCCTCCACGGCTGCGACTCAAAAAAACTTTGACAACTTTCATACGATTACAGTTGCAATTGGTATTTTTTTTACTGGCAATAATTTCTATAAAACTAGAAATAAAAGACTTGATTACATTAATAGCATAATTATATGTGTAACGGGTAATTACATTTTAAATAATAACGATTAAATTACTGCATACCAGTACGTATGGCAGAAGATATGATGTCACGAGCAGCGCGCCTGCGGTGTTCCTCGCTTGCTTGTTTTTCCTCTACCAACTTGGCCATTGAGTTTTGTAGACTCCTGAGGATTTAATTACTTTTTTAATTATGTTATCTTCAAAAATAAGTATACACACAAATATTAAATAATTTGGGAAAGTATAAAATTTTAAACTTTATATTTCCATTCGAAGATTTTAAAAATGTAAAGAACCAAGTTTTTAATATGAAAATTATGTTGAAATATTAGGATTACAGATATCATGTTCACTAACTATTTAAGAAAGGCTCTATCGAACAACACAAAACCGATAAGGTATCATTTTTAACATTTTAATTATTCTACGATTTTTACGTTTTACGTGGCATCGAAACTACAATACAATAATTATTCATGGAAAATTGTAAAACTATAAAAAAATTACGAAACACAGTATTCGAAAATGTATTATATGAGATGGACACAACATAAGCCAATGGATGCACGTATTGGAATGTAAATACAGCATTCGAAATTGTATTATACGAGTATGAGGAGGCTCTTCATGGGCCATTGGGTGCACTTATATTCAAAATTAGAATGGGAATTCCATATTCAAAACAGTTAGTAGTAAAATGTGCAGTGCGTACCGGCGCGCGTCCTGCAGCAGGCCGGCCGCGTCCAGCGGCGCCGAGCCGTGCGCCGGCTCGCTCTCCGTCTTCTGCACGCCCGCACGCGCCGCCTCCACCGCCGCGGCCGCCGCCGCCGCCGCCGCCTGCCGCGCCACAACATGTGCTATTACTCACCTCGATCTGCTCTCAATAGCTTTATTAACCTTTTATTACTTTAGAGTTCAAATTACCTACTCATTCCTTAGCAACAGAAATTAAAAAATTACTAAATTAATAACCATTCAACATTCATTTATTCTTTCAATTCAGTCAATAAACTACACATCATTCATCACAAACGTGTTGCTACTAATGAAAATTTTCAGTCTATGAATTTAAATTATCCTTTTATAAAGACACCCTTAAAAGTTTATAGATGGGACTTGCAAATAGTATTTAATTTTTTTCATAATCAGTGGAGGTCGACATGCCCATATATTTAAATCCATAATTATATTGCAAACTTAGTTTTGAATTCTCTTATATCGATTTTGCTGTACTTACCGATTCTCTTACGGGAGATGGTTCAATGCCTATTTGTTGCAGCCTCACCGTGCCGTTATTCTCCGGTGCCTTGGGTGTCAATTCACGATCCTCGCTTTGAGCTTTGGGTTTAGCGATCTTCGATACAACTGAGATAGAGCAAACATAATGTATGATTTTAACCAAAAGTATTTATGGTTTTAAAACTTTATAGATCATACTAATTTCGATGCAAATAAAGAGCTTAATATAGTACATATTAAATTCAACTTCTTATGTTATTATCGATTTAAGCACGTGACACTTAACAGTTTCGGTATTTTTACTTTTTTTTTCTTGAGATAATATATTTTAGAGAATTATAGTGAGTAATATTTTGGAATTATGACCAAATTATACAAGATACATAACATACCCGGTTTGGATACATTCCGCTTGACCTCGGGCGCTGCGGTAAGTGAAGCCCTTCTTTCGAATTGTTCCTTAAAGCTTCCAACATTGCCTCCTTAAAAATTTATTTGCATGTTATTATATTTGCAAAGAGGTAATATATACAAACAGCACTTCACTATACATTTTGGTTATCGAAGCAGGAAATTCAGTTGTAGATAATGTTTATAAATATTTGAGTTCATTATAAATACAGGAAACTTTTGTTCCAATTTTGTATGCAAATGTACAAAACGATAAGGGTTAGGGCTATGGCCTTATGGCTTCTGTGACTTAGCCTATGGGCTCCCACGCTGCGTAAAGGCTAGCCAAAAGTCTGCACACGCCTAAGACAACTTTATGGAGAACTTTGTGGTATGTGAATACTTTCACGATATTTTACCTGTTTTGATAGGTTTTTAGAATATACCAGAAGCCTTTAGCAGCAGACGGACCACTTGACAGTTATAGAAATGTACTTATCATTCGAGTACTAGCATAGATAGGCTTAAAAAATGTACTACACAGCCCAGAAAAAATAACTTAAATTTGGTTATGACTAATTTCCGGTCCTTCAAAATCCTTTTAATACATATTAAAATAGCTTTTTGTGGAGTTAACTGAATTAACGTAGGACGCAAAATGATACGAGTACGAGAGACTGACCGGGTATGGACAATTTCTTCTGCTTGGGCGGCGCGGGGGTGGGCGCGGGGGCGGGCGGAGCGGCGGCGGGGGCGGGCGGCGCGGGCGGCGCCAGCGACAGCGCCGTCAGCCTGTCCGCCGCCGCCGACACCGCGCCGGCCTTCGCCTCCTCCACCTCTCGACAAAAGCATCACGTGTATTATCCGACCCAGTCAGTTTGGCTCTTCCGAAATCAGATTTCACTTCACTTCATTTCACGTGCAGTCCGGGAGCGACTAATACTGCGCATCTAGCGCGATTTTCGCATTTGAATATAAATATCATTGGAATCGTGAACGGAACAAAAGTTTTGTATTTTTTATAACACTGCATATCTGGACCCACTAATGACTAACAGTCGGATTACTATTGTAGGTGCATGAAAATAGAAAGATTGTTTTGTACGTTACATCTGGTCCTCACACTATTGTCCCGAGCAAAATATTTCACGTATTTTAAGAACATTTGGTTACATAGAATTGCATGTTGTTATACTTTTATAAAGCAATAAATAAGATTACTAGATCTTTCTTAAAAGTTCTTTCTTAAAAGTTTCTTAAAAGTTTGTTAGCAATTATCAATTCACTCACTTTAGGTTCTTCCTGCTTCTCCGGCGACAATTTTTCCTCGACCTTGGAAGGAGAAGATTTTATCGTTTTCTGCGGCGTCGCGCGTGGCTTGGGCTTGTCCTTGGGCTCCTCTTCCTTGGACGGCTTCACGATCTCCACCGTGGCGTCCTTGGCCAGCTCGCTCGGCGCCGGCGTTATGGTCATTGTCGCTGAGGATTTTAATGTGGATTGCACCTGAAACAATGCAATTAAAATCATTTCTTTTTCTACTATCCATCTCTATAATTATAACCTGAAAAATAAGCAGACGCGTCACGTGATGGTAATGCGTTCACCATAGACTATAAACATGGGTATTACCAGAGATTTTTTACTGAGCTTTTTATGTATGTTTTTATTTAGCTGTGTATAATAACGACAATAAAATAATTATAAAACTTACCGGTTCCAGCGCCGTGGACTCAGCGGTCGGTGAGTCCAGCGGACCTTCTTCGGGTAGCACTGGCGAATGCGGTGCGATACTTGCGCAACTATAAAGAAATGTATAGATGTATTGTGAAATTTTTTAAAGTTACACAAATATACACTGACTGCCTCATTGGTCGAGCGGCTGCAAGCGCGACTGCCGATCGGGAAGTCCTGGGTTCACATCCCGGGTCGGGTGCTATTGGATATTTATAATTTAGAATTTCTAGTAGTGACGCGGAGTCTGAAGTTGTGCCCGGCGCATGCCAATAGGCTCACCACCTATTTCATGGGACTTAAACGTAACGTGAAACGTGGGAGTATGCTACAATCCTCTGCCTACCCCTTCGGGGATTACAAGTGTGATGTTACGTTTTTTTTTTGTTACGTTACACAAATATAACATCATAACACTTGATTCCCAATGTAATTTTTCATAATATATCAATGAACAGTAACATTTCAAATTGATATAAGGATAGCTTCCTACATACCTGCCGACCCTCTCCTTCTTCCGCTGCAGGCCGCTGGCGGACACGGCGGTGTCCAGCTTGCGCTTGTTGTCGCCGGCCGACACGATGGTGCGCGTCGGCGACGGCTTGATCGCGTCCTCGCCGCCCTCTGCACCACAACACAACAACACAACTGGTTCACTATGCGCATTTTGTGTGGCCAGATTTTAATATGCTTCAGAGAGATCTAAGCGGTATAACATTAAAGAGCAAAGTTGATGAATGACGGCTAGAATGGATAGATGGATGAATTGTTGAATTGTGGATATGTCGGAGTGGTTCTTGTACAAACGAGACACAGATAGTATACTAAAGACTACAATCACCTGCAACTAATTCCAAAATTCTCTTTTCCGCAGAGTTGCTCGGCTCAACTGCCATTGACGTGGAACTGGTGAGGTCCGTGCAGCTCTCTTCTGGGCCGAGATTCGCCTAAAATTGATCAAATGTGTTACAAACAAAAAATTATTCCATTGTAATGACGCGACGTCAGGAACAAAGGTGGCACGATGAAGGGGTTACCTCGGGCGGCACCACGACGCTGTTAGAGTTGGAGGGCGCGGCGGGCGCCAGCGACAGCAGCAGGTCGAGGCGAACCGGCGTCTCCGCCGCCAGCATCTCCGCCATCTCCAGGCACGACGTTTCGCAGCCAGTGTTCACCCAACTGCACGAAACATGCAACGAATGAAGGATTGTAAAGTTTACGGATTCTTTGGCAGTAGCTCTTTCCAAATTGTATTAAGATTTCAATTAATTGAAAAAGAAACTCGATAAAGATCCAAGAAGAAACCACAACATAAAAACTAGCCAGTTACAATAAGGGAGGTGAAATAAAAAAAATATTTGATGCTTACGGATGGTCACAGATGTAGGCGATGTCCGCACGTTTGAGCGGGTCAACAGTTAGCATGTCGCGAATCAATGGTGATGCAGCTGGAAAGAGAAAGAGTGGCTGACGTGAAAACATCCTGAATACCCTCACGGAAAACGTGTGTCTGGAAGAAATCTCTTTGAACGATAAGACCGCTCATTACACAAATTAATTAAGTTTAATTATCTGTATAAATTGTAATACCTCTCATGTGGTGTAATAAATCAATCAATCATATATATATCTATAAACCATATATCTATCTTTCTATCAATCATATATCTATCTTTCTATCAATCAAATATAGCTATCTATGTAATCCTCGTAAGCAGGTAAATATTATTATACCTATAAAAATCATATACATACAACAAAAGTTACTATAACGATCTTCGAATACAAATAGCTTCCCCGACGAAGCCGTACAAAAACGCGATCAGTACAACTTTAAACGGCTTACGGGATTAATGAATGTTAGCGTGCCATATATAGATTTCTCAACGTGCGTTTATATGATGTGACGTGGTATGTGGATTTAGGCAAGGCTTTAAACCAAGCCAATTGAATGTAATTTGTTGTTACAATATAGAAATAGCTGCATTCAATCTTAAACGAGACGTGACGATGATTTGAAGATGTGCGTTCTGAAAATATTGGCAATAAATTGGTACCTTTCAGGACTAAATCGGAACGATGTTTCCAATACCCTATTCGTTGAACAATTGCTGTGTTTAAATGAAACAAAGAACAAAGACTAGGTTGTTAGATTAGACATTTTATTGAAGTAGGTACCATCTTTTAGGAAACATAGTAACAAAGTATCAATCAGTGTAGTCCCATTGGCATTTTTGAATTCGTTCCAAATAGCACTAAATGATTTGCTGTGCTCCTGTCATACGACGCAACGTCGCACAATTGTAAATGATAAAAGCGCAATTTTATTTTTGTCCTTGAGAATGTTGTGTCCTTCAAGCTTTCAAAAGATCATGTGTCACTAGAAGAAATTGAAGGAGGCATATAAGATAAGATGGCAGATTTGTCTCAATAAATATCAGTAAGCACGGGCCATAGTCGAACCCCCATAACTTTAAAGGTCATCATCATCATCATCATCGGCCTACCTCAGTCTTATCTTATCTTGTCCTAAAGCTTATACATAATGCTAAAAGTTTTACCACCAGGCCAACAGACTTTGGTTTCTTTCTTCTATTTCCTATCAGACTTTCTTACCGTTACGTAGGAGAAATTCATATATTATATTAATTAACACTATCTATAAGAGCTTATTGTAATGACCAAAAAATGATTTAATTGGTCGAACTGTGAAATTCTTTACATACTTCCGAAGTGAGCCATCGTTTAGATTCTCCTTATTCTAAAACGTTTAGTTACTCATTACCAACATATTCTTAAATGGTGTTTCGAAGAAACAAGTTCGTCTGCCAAGAGTAACAATGCATACTTATTACATTTTTTTCTAATCCAAACGTATAATGAAACGTTGTAAAAAAATGTATTCACATTGTATTTTTAAGCGATGGAACACACTGCAATATCGGAGACTATTGGCAACGATACAATTTTCAAGAGCAAGAGATATATGTTTTATAGTCGAAATTAAAAATATTCGCGGCATCGAGCGATATTTACGCAGATATTAAAGACAATGAACTCGTTCTTGTGAATTATTTACGTACTGGATGGATTTTTGGGTTCGTAATAGTCGCCGTTGCTGATCTGTCGGACTAGGCGCTTGAAGTTGGAGCCGTCAAATGGCATGGCCCCGTAGACTAGAGTGTATAGGAGAACTCCTAAAGACCAGCAATCGACCTGAAGAAGAACAATAATATAAATTATTTAAACAATATTACATAACAAAGTGACAAGCAGAATCATCACCTACATACTCCTACTCTTGTTCTGACTGGTGGTGTGCAAGATAAGCGACATATTAGTCTCAAAGTTTTTAAACTAATGCATAAAATCTGACGAAATTTGCTGACTTGCAATAACAACCCGGATTGGAAGCTTAACGTTCCAGGAAAGTGTCAGAAAACATTGCCATTAGCGGTTAGAACGCACAATCCCAACACGCCAGCTGTCAGATAGCTTGCGATATGTCAGTTGCACCAGGGCTTTAAGTGTAAGCATTATTAACAAGTGACTAATGGGAATTTAAAAGAAAAAATCAATGAAAACATGAAACAGTCTCGTTGACACTTATCAAAATCGAACATTAAATGGAAAGTGTTCATAGCTTCAACAGTAACGGCAAATGTATGAGCATAGCGAGAGATTACGTGCCTATTTTTAGAAGTACATCAAAACACAATTACCTCGGGTCCTATGTAAGGCGTTCCTTTAACAATTTCCGGAGACGCATACAATGGTGATCCGCAGAACGTCGATAGTAGCGACGTCTCTTTGAATACGTTTGAAAGACCAAAGTCGGCAATCTAAAATATAGGCAAACATCATTTGTAGAATCCAGTTTCACTTTTGTCACGTACCAAAATTTTTAATAGGCCGTATTTTATATACATTCACTGTTTCGTACCTTAGCACTACCAGTGTCGTCGAGTAACACATTTTCTAATTTTAAATCTCTGTGGCAAATTTTATGTATATGGCAATAATACACGGCGGTTGCAATCTGACGAAATAACCTGGAATAAAAACCGTGAAACATTCAGTGTCAACTTAACAGCGACAGAGTCAAGTTAATTCAAAGCGTGACATTGATATGCAAAGTGACATAAAATCTTGACCTTCTGGCTTCGTCCTCTTGTAATACTTTCTTCTGACTAAGGTAGTCGTAGAGTTCTCCACCCGAGCAATACTCCATGACGAGAATCATTTTTTCACTATTTTCAAATACTAAAAATATAAACGATAATATAAACCTTACATTAAATTTGTAAACTTTTCGTGTCACTACAATAAAAGTAATAAAATAAAAATTGTTGTCTTTTTTACGGCGTTCATAGTTATTTTCCCATAAAGGGATGATAGAAGTGACGTATATAATATAAATCCCAATTGAAATAGCTTCGGAAATACCACCTGCTGTCATTTATCTATGTGCGCACTGCTACTGAAGGCGAAATTTCGTATGAGGATGTAGAGACTTAAGTGTCAGTAACCCCTTTATATTGCTCCAATCAGACTAAAACACCGTGCTATCAATATTTTAAGACATCATGGAGCGGATGGGGGGCTTCTCCACTCATATCTTATAGATACAAATAACTCATCGTGACACTGAAAGGTCACGACCAGTTTGCTAAGAGTCCATCGACTAAGAAAAAGGAGAAGAGATAAAGATAATTCTACTCTACCATGATTAAACTATGAACACACCTTCATAAATATGTACAATATTGGGGTGCCTAACAGACGACATGATCTGCACCTCACGCCGGATCCGGATGAGGTCGGCCTCCGACTCGATCTTGCACTTCTTGATCGTTTTGATGGCCACCTCCTGGCCGGTCTTTTTGTTGATCCCCAGCTGGACCTTCCCGTACGTGCCTTGGCCCAGCTTCCTCACTATGTCGAACCTTTAACATTTCATTAAGTTTACATTCTGTTGCTGTTACAAAAACGTACTACGCATGTACTAAGTTTATTTATATTTTTTTATAACATAGTAACTACATAATAAAAAATATATTTAAGTATACAACTCGTAGTCCAATTTTATCGGAGACAAAACATTGACATTGAATTTTATCAGAGACAAAACATTGACATTGAATATAAGATAACGGTGTTTTTACAAGTGACAATGTAGAAAACAAAAACATATATGAGTAACGATTTGCTGATAAAACTATATGAGTCGAGAGAATCCAAATATTACACTCGGCTATAATATACATGTATGTCTCATACAGATTTGTACAAACCCTACAAAATAAATAATTAGAATCGGAGCTATTAGACAAGCATGTGTATGTACTGCCATTGTGTATATTTAAGGCAGTTTATTGAATTAAATATACAAACAATAGAATTGTCAAACCTATCCTCGAACGTCACCTAAATAATAAAAAAGTTGTTTAACGAAATTTAAACAAGACTATAATTTTTATTGTTGCGATAACAATACATTGATTCTAAACAGTATAACTATAAAACGTTCAAATATAATGATCAAACAGAAAAGTGCGAGTGCGACGAAGCATGGCGTTGACCGTCTACAATGGGAGAGTGACCGCGAGGCCCTGCGCAGACGAGGGAATTGTGCCCGCTGCAGACAAAGGCTATGAAGCGTGGCGAATACGTCCACTGGAATTTACCACGAAATTGACATGTACAAATTTTCTCGTTTTACATTGATTTCTTCATATTTTGTCTCCTAATAACGATATTCATAATGCGCATGTCCAGCATGAGGAATATGGACAAAAGCTTCTATAAAAGTGCACAAGGGCGCTTATTAGGGCAGACATGTGTCCTGGACGATTGAGACAGGTTGACGACGTAACGTTCTTTCGTATTATACTACTATTTTGTAAAAAGAAGACGTTTCCAATGAAAATGCGATCATATTTGCCAATATCCGCAGTTCATAGAAGGACTATTGTTGTGACAGCTGTAGTTTCTTCAGTTCGTTATAGAGTTATATTTTGAGGGATAATAAAATACGCCGAGGACAGTTTCTCGCCTGCACGAGCCCTAGGCTAATCATTAACACAAAGTGGAGAACGGTCAGCGAGTCGTTTGTTATTGAAACACATTCACGGCTGAGGTGTCAATTGGCAGCTAAACTGTACAGTGTAAATGTTTACACGGCAAGATGCGATACAGCACGTGCGTAGGTTTCGATACATTAGCCTTTTATCGAACGTACAGAATGCATACGCAACGAGGAAAATATAATTAGTATTAATGATAATTATACTATTGTTCATTTGCATAAAATATGTACAATAGTGGTGTTAGATCATATATATTTACAGAATTCATATTTAGCCAAAACAACAAGGGTGTAAAAATTCTGAAATTTATCACTAATCAAACAATATGTAACCTATTTTGTCAAGACAATATAGTATTGGTTTCCAAAGTAGCTGCATCTAACTATCCATAGGCATAGTATATCTGTATTGTCATTCTTTCAGCTGCCATTGTTTTTATATACTTATTAAATATCAATATTTTGTTGTATTATACAAGCTTGTAATCGAAAAAAACTAACAGTTTAAAAATGAAAAAATTCAAAAATCAAAACTGTCTTTCATTTCTTCTATAATCGAACTAGGTACCCCTAATAATACTAAAATAAACAGAACCAATTTAGAGACTCCCACGGACACAGACGTCTCCGGGCGGCGTGCGAACGAGAACAGTGTCCGGAATGTAGGGGGCACATGGCAAACCTACGCGCGCACCAGTCGGTTTATGATGATGGCTTGTTTTTCTACGATCCGAGTCGAATTCTCATGTTACTTGTTCAGTTAACTCGTTTTAATAATATTTTATTTAACACCATAACTTTACTTCGCTAGACTTAGGCCTAGACTGGTTGGACCTAGGCCTTCCCTAATTGGCACCATTGTACCCCATTCTGCGTGGAGATAATGGGCAAATTCTTCCTCATGGATAGGCGCAAATACTATAACATATTATAATAATATTAATGGCAATTTACCAGCGTGCCAGTTTATAGCCTTAACACTTCTCGTGACCAACAGTGGCATAACAAAAGGGGTAATAATCATGATGATGATACTATAATATCTGTGTAAATATTCAACAATACGTAATATTTACCCCCGTGTATGCGTATTAATATAATATATTGATATAACATATTATTAACATGTATAATGAAATAATAATAAATACTAAAATCTTCAGACAACACATACACATTCCAACTTATTTAAAATATTCTCGCTGTAATCAGACTATCAATAAATGCTATGTATGTATGTATTATGTTTTTCTACGTACATAATATGACAGCTGTAATTCCCGAAGAGGTAGGCAGAAGTAGAGTACAATCTCAAGTTTCACCGATTACATTTTGCGTCCCACTATGGAACAGAGTATGCGCCTATTGTCATATATCGGACCCAAATGCAAACTCAGAGCGACTACTAAAAATTCCATCAGAATATCTGAGCAGGGGATCAAACTTCAGGACCTCTCAATCAGCAATTCCGCTTGCAACCACTCGTCTAACGAGACAGTCATATATTTTTCTTTTATTTTTATATAATATGTTCGTAGCTTCTTTACACCCAATCACAGAATAAACACACGCATTCATCACACAAATATTTATTCTAAGGAGAACTGATACCGCTAGTCTAAATAAACAATGATTACATGAAGATGCAATATACGAGTATATTTACTAGAATTATTCTGAAAATGGGTTAGATGACATAGACGCTCATTTATTAAACTAACAATAAACAACCCTCTATAATTCCACTATTGGACACAGGTCTGCTTGCAAACCGTGAAGGCTTAATGATATAGCCTGCCACGCTAACCATGTTCTGGTTGGCAAACGCCATACACACCTCAGACAACTTTATGAACTATTGAAGTTGTTGAAGTAGCTATAAGGCGTGCAGGTTTCCTCACGATGTTTGACTTCTTCGTAAGTGATATGTAATGTTTAAAACGCACACAATTTCGTAAAGAAAGAGAAGTGTGAGCGGATTTGAACCCCGGAAACCTGGAGTGAAAGGCTGAATTTTAAACCACTATCACCACTCTTTGTAGAGAATATAAATACATAGTTATATATTAATTGTTATATAGTAACATTGATTACAAGTAGTGATATAAATATTTTTGTCTTTGATTAATTTCACGAATATGTTGCAATAGTGAAATCTATTTTTTCCAAACTTCTTAAATCATCCAAAAATCTACCACAGTATATATGTACTTGTGTGTACACATTAAAAGACCATTTTTACATAACACAATTTTACATCGGTTCAACTTTACAGTTCCTGTGTAAAAACTTGCTTGTTTTATGTAAAAGCTCAGTGGCATGCCATTGGAGAGGCCTATGTCCAGCAGTGGACGGAAGTAGACTGATGATGATGATGATGTAAAAGATACTGCTCCTGCCTTTTATACTACA
>DWME01001140.1:0-26741 GCA_018244795.1 Parelbella ahira ahira
GTGCCAGACTATGGCCTTGACCCTCTCAATATGAGAGAAGACCCATATTCCAACAGTGATATGACAAATGGGTCGATTATTATTATTATTATTATTATTATTATATCTTATCGTTATGAAATGGACAATAGGTAACCATTATTTGTAACTTTATATAACTCTTAAAATAACATTAAGGGGTATTTAAAGTCCACCTTTAATCGTACGTAGGAATGTATACATATGCATCTATGTGTCCATCTTTAAAGGTCTTGAACACTGAGACTGCGAGACCGGAGAATGACCGTGGACGGGTCTAAGTTTCACTCTTTAACTTGTTCATTAGACGAGTGTCATCGTCAGACGTCGTCGGTCCAGCGGGTCGGGATTATAATTAAAATAAAGTGAAATGTATATTAGCTGCTATTATTGATTGGATTTGTACCCTGTGTATGGCAATAGGCTCACCACCTACTCTTCTCTTCGGGGATCTACCTACTCTTCGGGGATTACAAACCTGATTTGATTTTTTTAATATTACTTGTTAAAATGGCGTATAAAAAAGAAACTGTTACAAGCAGTGCACGAAACGCGCTGCAGCGTCGTGTAATCGCTCGCGAACGACCCGCGGCGAACAGGTCCGTTCGCGGTCAACGGCACGAGAAATTGCATTCGGATTATATTTTACACTCGCCATTCCGATATCGCGATGCCCGTACCTACCGCATTATTGGGTATTAATCTTTGCTCACTTACACTTTGTTACAATGTATCTACATATTATGTAGAATTTGTCTCCGAAACCTGTTTGTTCATATGAAGAGAGTTGTGAATGTGGAAGAAGCAAGGCTGGTTTGTAAGGATAATTTATAGTCGGTTCTCTCCGCCTATCCTTTATGGGACCTGGCGTGATATTATAATAAAGATTGACAGATCAAGTATTATTTGTTTAATAAAAAAATATGATAATATTAATTAATAACCAGTACCTTTGTACAGATCTCATTCTTTTTTTATTTCAAATTTATTTGTGTACATAAATAATTAAATCAGTAAAGAATTGCCGCTGGCTTAATAACGTTTCTTTGGAAAGTGTCTACTCTGTTTAAAAAGCATGTGTTATTGATAAAAGTAAAATCGATTCTTGCAATTCATGTGAAAGTTTAAAGTGGGTAACATATTGCAATGCTATTATACATATTACCGTACATACACGTTATATATTACTATGTGGCACAATAAAATTCCACATATGAAGAGTATGATGAAAGCAGGACATGCACGAGAAGCAAGGATGGAAATATTTGGCATTTAGTGTTCTCTGTTTATCCAGTCACGAACCTGATGTGACTATATAATAGAAGGCAATTACTCGTATTTTACTAAATTACCTAAGGCTCATTAGATACTAATAAGAATTTGTAGATTTTTTATAGTGTTATTTATTTATGTTTTGGGTATCCTATAAAAACATCACGCCTATAATCCCCAAAGAGGTACATTGATGATGTAGTAGGTACACTGTCGCGTTTCACCAGTTACGATTACGTCCTATTATGGAATGGTGATGAGCCTATAGCTGTACACCGGGCCCAAATCCATGCTCGAAGCCACTACTAGGAATTTCCAGTTAGAAAACGTTGGTTTTTTCCGACCCTTTTATCCTTCCAATGCTGGACACGGGTCTCAGAATGAGAGGGTTAAGGCCATAGTCTTGCTAAAAAGTTGGGTGTCCTATTAAAAGGAAAATGAATATATAATAATATGGCAATGACTGTAATGTTCGAACGATTAATGTTCATTATAGCGGTTACATTATCGGAGCCTTGCAAATTGAAGTCACCTTCGTAACAATTATAGGCGCAATTGTATGGAAAGTATTAAAATGAGTCAAGGAGTTCAACCCATTGCATTCGAGCGGTAATCTCCTCGTGTCACTCAACTATGAACAAACTTTTACTCATTTACACATTCGTTTAGGTTATTATTAATATATTATAATAACATGTCCCTCACAGGGTAAGTAGAGAACATCGATTGTCAAATAATTTCTCCTAGATTCACCACTCTCTTCATATGCGCAAGTGTTGAAGAAACCAAAAGAAAATCAAAGGAAACTGAGAAAAATAAAATCGATTTTTTAAACAACGCTTATCTATTTTAGTAGAAATTCCAATAAGCTTTCTGATATAAACACTTATTGAAAAATACTTGACTTTATGTAAATACTTTCCGTTACTTTTGATAGTTATACCATTCAGAGTGTCGTTGGACAGTGATAAAACTGTAATTTATATATGTCTAACAGCGTCTCACGCTCAATGGGCTGAGCACCGCTATGGGAGACGCAGGTGCGTATAATCTACCGTGACGAGAGTTTCGTGTATTGTACCATCGATCAATACGCACTTTACTAACGCGGGAATGATTTAGAAGAAGATTATCTAGTTACCCTTGGTTACTTACGGGGTAGGCGAAGAGCACTACGTGCTAAATATCAGTCCATAAAAACCTGATTTACTTCTTCTCCATTCATTACTCTATTCATATTTTTAAACACGAGTTCGTCGACGTCATTTTAGAAGATTCACTACGTAATAAGTGATTACCATAAAGTATTTGCAAGTGCGACTGATCTGCGATAGATCCTAGGTTCAAGGTTCGAGGGTCTACTGGGTTTTCTCATTTGAATTTCCTAGTAGTCATTCGGAGTATTTGTTCCCGGTGTATTGCAACAGGCTCACCCCTTCTTTATTCTTTAGTGATATTTAAACGTAACTGATACAAATTTGTAGGGTACTACACTATTCTGTCAACCCCTTCAGGGAGATATAGGCGAGAGGTCACGTTTTGTAACGACGTCTTTTATAAGCGTAATATCGTTTGTAATCAACACATCTCTGATTGTATAATTATGTACTAAGAGCTAACTCTTATGTACATATGTTTCAAGACTGCGATTACAAATATACAATTACTTTCCATTCTTTCTGCTGTCAAGGACGACTATTTCATTGGGATGTTTCTTCGGAACACACAGATGCATGTAAGCCAAGGTTATATAGCAACGTTTTTGTTTATGTGGTAATCACCATGTGTTAAAATCCCTCATCGGTCACTTAATTTGTAATAATTTTGAAGACAACTTTATTCCACAAGAAGATGATTTTTTAAATATTAAAGCCGCTCCAGTTCTTTCCGAGCACTACAGTCGCGCTGGATGTAGACAGATTGCTTGCAGCACAATCCAATGCGCAAAAACAAAAACTGTGATGTGGGTAGTGCTGTAAAAACAAGGATAGTGTTTCTACAGTTTCGTTTGAAATATTTCGTTCGAGAAACATTTGAAATTGGAATAGCCGTACAGCCTGAGTTTTTTTTTTAGTACGTTACTTCTTTAAACAGTTTTGTAGCATAAGTATATTGTGTTGAAACTGTTTATATACATTGATTAATTCTAATTTAATTTGTACAAAACAATAAAACAAAAAAAAATTACTATGTTACTATTATGTTAGTAATTTTTTTAGTAATTTTTTTTTTATTTTTTTTTCTTTTTTTTGTTTTATTCCATATTCCAACAGTGGAATAAAACAAAAAAAAATTACTAACATAATTGCGTTTATTGTTTGAAAAATTAGGCCGTAAAATTTTATTAACTTTTCAGTAACATTCTCTCAATCAAACTTGCTCCACTACAAAGTGGACAATGTATATATATGAATGTTTCAAAATAATTACGTACTGTGTAATAACACATGAGCAAAGATTTTTTTGTTCAGTTAGTAGCCGTTAGTCATAGCAAATGGGCGTATGCACCAGATATTAGATGATAACAGCAAAACTACGGAACAACTTTATATTCAATTGCAAACAGCACTGCAGCCCGTTGGAGGTCGAAGAAGTATAGTACGTTACTTATTATCTAGACTAGTTTTAGTATCGCTAGCGAAATATACAAAAAACACAACAAACGTCACATTGTAGTGCAATACCAGTTATTTGCATTAGATATGGGTGTAGAAATTATACTTCTAAAGTTGTTCTATGTACTATAGAAAGTTTGATTATCATCATCGTTCTACTGTTGGACACAGGTCTCCTCTCACAATGAGACTGTTAAGGCCATAGTCTACCACGCTGCCAACGCCTAGTGCAGATTCACACGCCTTATATGCCAAGGAAAATTCCTTGGTGTGCAGGTTTGAGAAGACTGCATTCTCTTCTAAATACCAACCGCATGTTTAATAAGCAACAAACTGCATTTAACCACAGGCCTGTTTATTTCACGTCGCCAGAAAAAAATAAAATAAATAAAGAGATCACGTAGGAGAACACCCGACCGAAATATATTTATTTTTGTTTAGTTTACTTTGTTTTTCTGTGCGTCCGTTAAATGTAACCTGTATTTTTAACCATTATACGAATTTCACGGTTAATGGACACGTAACTATTGTGTAATACCGTAGAAGGTCGTTTTAACAGATTTAATGCTATAATACACTTATTTATACTCACGTAAATAATAGTAACAATCGGTCAGCTGGTATACGGTATATTCTTTTCTGCCTAGTATATTCTTTTCTGTAACTTGTCGTGTAGTCAGCATAATCTATTTGCTGCCACAGATTCATCTAGTTATTATTTATATGACCATAATATTATCGCGATGGGTATCTTGCGTGGTCTTCAATGAGCACGGAGTGCCATTTATATCTTTACACATCTGACGTGATTCCTTTACATTCATAGTTCTCTATATACACGTAGATTTACTATTTGGAACACAAAATGTTAGTAAATTAATAATGAAAAATGTACTATAGTAAATATTCTCATCGCAGTTGTACAACGTTGAGTTTTCATACAGCCCATACATCTACATACAGCTTAGAGTTCGAGTTATCAATATGGTCGGGTGTGTGATATATGCGTCAACAATTGTTCGATAACCTTGCCCCTACACTCGTTCTAAGCCACTATCGTTTCCTCTAAGTGTTTAATGTGTAATTTATCAAAAACACAGCTCCGTTTGTGTTCAAGGCTCTCTCTATGTTCTTAGTTTTGATTATGAATGGTCTAGAAAGAAACGATGTTTTGAAAATTATCTAAATTATAGGTACACAGTAAATTTAAGCAAGTGTGGGCGACGCTCATTAGGGGAGCCCTGTGTCCAGCAGTGGACTGAGACAAGCTGATGATTATGATAATAAACCGCTACTTACAAGTAAAGCAACATTTTAAGAAAGAAAAAATATAGAATAAATTTTGGCAATTTTTGTGTTAAAGGATATTTATGGTTTTTAAATTAAATGTAACAATAACGGTGAAGGCAATATGAGAATCATTAACCCAAATAAAACCAGATAACACAATCTTGGACCATGAATTATATACAACATGAGTATGGACTTAAAATTTTGCGTTACAGGAATCGATTTAATTATATTCTTATATATAACTATTTGTACATAATTCGGATTAGCTGGTATTCGTGACATTGGCTATATTGCTTATTTATTAAGTAAATTACTCATGTGTAGACAAAAAATCATTTAAGACATAAAATTAAGAAGACTTAATACAAATCTACTTGGTAGTTTTTCCAGACCTGTATTATAGTATTATTTATATAAATTATATGTGTAATATATCATCCATACAACGATTTGTTTTTTCTTTTTAATTCATTACCTACAAAATTTGTACTAACACTGTGGAATTCATTGTTTCAATTCTCCAAAATATTGGTAATATAGAAATGCAATGTGACGAAACAACGTTCAAATCACGCATAATTCTTATAATGCACTATTGCGTACTTTTCCACAATTTCTAGAAAAAACATATGACGCACTTAGCATTAATTTTGTAGGTCGATTTTTAAACGATCGCTACTTCAATACACATCACTTGACAAATCTATGACAATGACAGATAGAAAAGTCACGGCGCGAAATTTCAAAATTGGCGCCATTTTGGCGGATATTTATAATGAAAGATGATTAAATTGTTTCGTAGATATGTATATTTTTACTGAAATGTTGGTCACCTCGTAACTATGTTCAATAGATTAGATAAAGTTATAATATGCATACACGCATATAATGCGTTATGAAGGTGTAATATAATACTTTCCTTTGCTATAACGGTAAAAAGTTTTTGTGCACTCGCATGACTTGACTAAACTTCTTTATAGATTTTAAATTTCCTTTGAAGTGAGATAGCTAAAGTTTCCACTGTAATATTTAAAATGGAACAGCCCGTAATTTATTTCATTTCGTATTTGTTAATTTATTTTGTTTAGAGGTGAGTTGAATTTATGTAACAAGAAGAGAAACCATTTTGTGAATATTTTATTATGAAGAAGACATTTCATTAAAACTCCTCTCACCCAATAGTCTTGATATTCTTGTTTGTGTAAACAAAGATTATTAATGGCTCGTTTGGACAACCTTGAGACAACCTCAGTCAAAACGAGTATTATTGAGGTTAGGTCGGTTATCGGTACCTACATAGATTTTTCTAATGTTGACAGGTGTCCTGTATTCAATACAATAACCTTCTTATTAGTATCACGGGCAATTTAGCTGTTTTAGGAATTTTAGAAGAAAGGGGCAATACAAAATTATGTGCCTACGTACATGTTTTACGAAATGAGGCATTTCTATTATAGTGATGATCACGTACCAAGGATAGTTTGAGCTTAAATTGGCACATACTATTTCCAAACCACCTTTATTTATATCCCATGTTTTCCATACCAGAAAACATGTGACATAAATAAAGTCGTTTCTATGTAGTGACAACAAGATCTCGTGTGTCACATGCCTATCTTTTTTTTACATAACAATTCTGTAGCGGTAAGTACTCGTACTTAACGTGAAAAACAATAACGACCATTCTGTGGAAGTAGGTTGAGAGCCACAGACACCGCACAAGGAGACCTCTCCTCGCCCTGAGTGGCCAAGGGGCCGAGTCAGCAGCCCAGGCGGACTTACAAAGAGTCCTTAAAAAGTCTTTTAGGACGTTCCAGATGTAGACCGCCTAGAGCTTCGTTGTTAAATCATATATGTATGTATATGCATATATTATACATTCGTAGTTTATCTTCCTGTAATAAATAAATTTATATACACATTTGAATTCAAATTGCATTTATTATTGCATTGTTCTTGAACAATTATGAATTTTTTTATTTATCAGAACAGTTACACCTTTTTTTTCCTAAGTATTTTTTGTTAAAAACACAATAAATAAGCCAGACAAAAATAGACTGTTCTGACTCAAGAGTCCAAATGTTATGTTTATTAAAATCACTAAATCTGTTGCAACGTAAAAACACATGAGTGTTACTTTCTTATTTATTATAGCAGAGCAGGAGATACGCATGACAATGTGAAATCAAACACCTCAATACCAAAAAATCAATATCGCATGATAATTAAGGCAGGTCGATTATTATTATACAATGAAAATTGAAAATCTAGTTAGGTATACATTTTTAATTACCTTTACAACAATAAATAAAATCCATACATATGTGGTTCAAACAAAGATGATTCTATGAAACTTAGGAAGAGTGTGATGAAAGTACGGGTAACTGTATGATGTATATGATGTACAGGATGATGTAGATGATGATGATCATATAGATGAAACTACAGGTTTGGATATTTGGCACTCGCTGCTCTCTGCGTAACCCGTTAGGGATCTGACGTGAGGATAATTATTTCGATAACAGTAACACAGATATCCTTAAAATCCCAATACAAATATATTACGTAAATTATATGACCGTATACAGAAAAAAACAAACGTTACTAAGGAAATCTTTACATTTTAGATTTGAATGAGTCCTTGTCCCATTTGCGGAATCCATGAAAAATATATTTACCGAATTCACCAGCGGGAGAAACACGTAAGTACTCGGTTGTTTTTTATGCTAATACGAGTGTCGGGCTTCATAACAGACGAGCTCATTGACCGACATTAACAAGTTCTGACAGTCCTTTTGTACAATATTTAGGTAATTTGGTATACGTACTTTCGTATAATCGAGGGAATCCGGATAATGTCCTACGGACATAGCGGTAAGCTGCTGGATTCGGAAGTCCCGGAACCGGGAGGATTGGTGCCGATTAGGGGAGGTTTATGTCCAGCAGTGGACACCTACAAGCTGATACGCGCTGATACTGACTGTGCGCTTACAAAGAGTAATAACATGAACTAACAATATGAAAGAAATTATAACATTTTTGTGAATGTTTTATTATTATATCAACACGTTAGGTCTGTCAAGGTGTAGGCAGAGAGTGAATATCTCTACATTTACAGATCTGACGTGGTTTTTGTTCATTCATTCTCTTTGTAGACGCGCGCCTGATTTGAACGAATAAATGAATTCATGAATGTTTTATAATAGTTTATTACATCGTAGACTCCATAATAAGGCCTTTTATGTTATATTACGTAGACATAATATGTTGGGGCAATAATAAGATGTATGAAAGTAGAGGCCCATAAAGTTAGGTAACGAGTCATAAAACTGTTTTGAGAAAGTTTTATTGTAAGTAATAACGAACAAGCTGTGATAATTAGTTCTTAATGGTTTCATTAAGTTACTTTCCCTGGGATGTATAACCGAAAATATGGACTTTTGTGTGAACGCACCCTATTGGATATATTGGTAACTACGCAGGTGAGTCTTCACGCATCCTTCGCGACTTATTGATATATATGAAAATAAGTAAAAAAACGAACTTCAAGCCTGTAAACCCCGAGAAGGTAGGCAGAGGAATGTAATACGCTCCCACGTTTCACCAGCTACGTTTCGGTCCCACAATGGAGTAGATGGTAAACCTATTATCATACACCGGGCAATCATCTAGACTCCGTGTCTCTATAAGACATTTCTACTAGAAAATCTAAGTTAGAAAAATCCAATAGTACCCGACCAGGTATATGAACTTCTCTATCAGCAGCTGCGCTTTGCAACTACTCGACCAACGAGGCTGCCAAGTAATCTATATTAAAGTAATAATATTGATATTATAAGGACTAATATCATAGGGTGATTTACGATCATTATTTGATCCCATCTCATATTAATCCTTGCGAACAAAAATGTTTCACTTTAGACCAAAATTGACGATGAACAACATTCTAAAGTAAATAATTAAATATACATTTGAGTTAAGAGAGTCTAAAAGAATTGAATTTCATTCTCGTATAATAAACTTAATTTAGTTTCATGCTAAGTTTTGATTGGCTTCCAAATAACGGCTCAGTTCTCTTTGTATTTGGTTTGTAAACTAATTTAGTTCGAAAAAGTTTCATATTTTAAAATTGAATGATAACTTTACAATATTAATGTGATGTAATAATTTTAAATTAAATAACCCTTAATATTGATTAAAGGATGAGCTTATATTTAGATTAGAAAAAAAAACAATCTATCAGTCTTGGCAAGTCCACTGCTGGACATATGTAGGCCTTTTCTAACCGCTACTCCACACGGTCCTAAGCCTTTCGAATTTAGGTGTATCCCAGTCTTCTTCACATCGTTACACCACTTGACAGGACGGTAATTTTAAAATAGTATTGTTGACTCTATATAGGACAATACTATGACAATGTTGTACATGTAATTTTAATTCTCTCTGTAAAACAGTATTATTGACTTTTATATAGGACAATACTATGACCATCACGTACACGAAATTTCAATTCTCTCTGCGTAAGTAGAACGCGAATGACTGAGCATATTATTATGAGACAAGCGTTTCGCTCACGTCGTACGATATCAATAAATAATTCATTCACATGTCGGATAGGCTGACGGTCCACATGACCCGCGTCGACCCACTCAGCTGACCCACTCGTTCTCATTCCAGTCCCCTAATATCCGACCTACTTACGGGTGATCACCCAGGCAACTCCAAGTTCCTGTTCATTGCGAGTTAATGTTTCTAATGACAGTTGGTTAATTTAGCTACCGGTCCTCATGTTCTTAGGTTTAGTTTAGTCTTTAGTACATTTTTGTTCGTTCGGTTTTTCATTCGCAAGTAGTCTTGTCTTTACACAGGTTTTTTATTTTATATTCTGTCGAAGTAAGTACTGCAGTATTCTGTAAACAGTGTAATTACGGACAGACGTATATTTTTATGTGTATATTTAATATTAGCGTCTTCAAGGTTATACCGTCTCCGGTCATGCGTAAAATTAGAAAAAAATCCAAGGCGTTATTAACATTTGATTTTGCGAAGCCTGGAAGACTATTGTCTGGAAATTAGGTTCGAAATTTTCAGAGAGAGAAAAATTTGTTTCAGATATTTTTTCGTGTATTTGGTATATTTTTACGATTTACTTAATAAAGGTTTTAGTTTTGTAACCTTGAATGTCGCCGCCTGCCTGAGGTCAGTGTCAATAGACCGTGAGAAGGCAATCGCCGGCGGTAAATATAAAACTATTAAGGCGATTATAGATAGCATCGTAAACCTGCAGCACGCATTAACGTATAAATAGCATTTGTTCATATGAATATGCGCTAACTATAAATGACATCAGTGTTAACTATCATAAGTATGGTTTCGTAACTCGAAGTTATTAGTTTAACAAAAACTCATTTTATATATATTCATTTCATGAAAATGATGTATTTTAATATAAGTTGCTAGATTGGGTCATTGTGTGTAAAACTGCAAGTGTGTGTGTAACGATCATGGTAGAATGTGTGTAACGATTTGGCCGATACACATCACATTTCACTAGCCGCCAACAATTTCTAATATCAATCACTTTCCCACTTATTTAAAACTGTTGCCTTTAAATTTATAAGGCACGTTTTATTAACATTTTACTGCGAACACTTTGAACATGAACAAATTTACGTAAATATTTTGGGAGCACAAGTATGCACGGGTTTAAGTCATAAATTAATATAAATGACGGAAATGGCAACTATTAATAATAGAGTTAAAATGTGTTACAATGTAAAACCTCAAGCAGATTATTTTAGATGCGCAGTCATTCATATCGGTTTGAAGGTTGTAAATTGCTGTATGCATGCTATGACTGCGGTCAGAAGTATAACCCGCGAAATTTAATCAGCCATCATGCGATGATGACAGAACAATGAGGTACGAATGCGTCGAAGGCGAGAGCGGCAGACATTGAGACAGAATCGGAAGCCAGGAGAGGAAGCGCATACAACACGTGTGCCAAGTTGATTTCTGCGCGTTATGCGACTATATTGTCGTCAAGCAATATTGATATAGTGCTTTAAAATATCTGTGTAAACTAATTCTGGATTGAGCCTACAGTCTTTGAAGTATATTTTATTTTATTTGTAAACTTAAGTATTATATAATTGGAAGGTTGGTTTACAATAAGAACATTAGTATAACGATAAATAGTTTTCGTATATACTTTACCTGCTAATGGTTTACAGTAAAAACACGCAATAAAGCGAACGTAGCAATGATCATTGCCAAGTAGTATTTCGGTATGAATTTTATTAGCTATCACCCTTTTAGCACCAGAGGATGCTGAGATATAAATCACCTGGGGAATGTGGGAAGACTATGGCGGAAAACAATATATTTTTTATTAATGTATTTGCATAAAAGTATCTGAGTACATTATGTTATCTTTATTATAATTCCCAACAATATGATTAATAAATTTATTTTATCATTCACACCAATAGCGGGTACAAGATGGTGGTAGGATAGTTTCTAATGTAGGTATTATAATCTCCTAATCTTTGAAGTGTCGCGTGTCTAGGTCAGAGAATTTTATTTCATTTAACGAAATCTAGCTCAAGCATATTCACCTTTCAGATTACAGGCAAAAAGTCGAGATTCCAGTACATGGGCTCGGAACGCTTTCCCAAGGTTTTACATATTTCTGTAATAAAATAGCGATGACACATCCGATACTGGCGGCGACATCAATAGCGTCCCAGAGGCGGCCTGACGGTACTTTTACACCGCGTCGATGTAAATCAATGTAATTTCTCACCAATATATTGATCTGACTGCTTACAACTTATTTTCACTCTCTGTAATCATGAATACTATGTTAGTTATATTCTTATAGAATTCTTATCGTGAATACGTTATCATCATCATCAGCCTACTCCAGTCCACTGCTGGACATAGGCCTCTCCAATAGCACGCCACTGAGCTCGATCTTCAGCTCGTCATATCCAACCACTGCCAGCCACTTTGCGTATATCGTCACTCCACCCAGCTGGAGGGCGTCCTACGCTACGTAATGAGTAAATTGGTATAAATCTTATTAAGGTCGTCGCAGATGGAGCTATAATGTACATTAATATAATGTACTACATATATATTATGACACTAATTCAGGCGATAGCTGTCTCTCAGCAACATGACTGCGGAATAGTATGACTTACTATACCGAGACATGTCTTGATATGCTGCTATCTGTTCACCTGTTTTGACGTAAGAAAGAGAGAGAGGTAGTTCTCGTAAGAGATACCTATTATAACTATATTTCATCATAAGCTTGTCCATAACATAGATATTATGTAGGTATGTCGTAGCTTCGTCTGTAACGACCTATAATACGATTGCTAAACGACATAATATTTCTAATCGTGATAATCATTTGTATTTGCTATAATCTTTAAATTCGAGTTCAGTCATAAAAGTATTCGAATAATAACTTATTTATATAACAGAATTCGGCAGTTAAGCCATATATATTATTTTATGTATTGGAATGTTAAGTCATAAATATATAAGAGTACTCGAATATTAAGTCGTACCTATACACAAGAACATTCGGATATTACGTCTTACATATATAAATAGGTACTTCCTCTTTATTTGTATTTGACTAATAGTTTTAATGTAACTTGAAAACTTTCTATACATTTTGGTAACTGGATTTGAGCATGTTACATTCAATTCGATTAAAATAATTACTTATCCGGTCATAAAAGACAGACCTATGCTTTATTTTATTACGGAATTTGTTTATGTAACAATAAAGAGAAACCCAGATATCATTTAGACTTTAGTACTATTATTAATAGTTTATATTTATTATTACTGTTATATCATCACGCCTGGTCTTTAACAGTATCATATGCAGGTTAATCACAGGTCCCAAACCGGCGTGCATGTATGACGAATGTGATATACTGGTAATTAGAAGAAGCGCGTCAGGTCTGTCAGGACATAGATATTTGGTACTCGGTGCTCTCTGCCTACCTCGTACAGGTCGTAGCCTGACGATATAATAAAAAGAATTATTGTTATTTGTAATAATTGTTCAATAATCATCGCCACAATAATATCAGAATATTTACGAAAGAACCATGACAGTTAATGGTGGAAGATCCTCATAGATACAGAAAGAAATTGCATGAAAAAGCTTACCAAATGTTTGGCAAATAACATTTTTTGGCCATATGTGGCTTATAAAAGGTCGCATCCGTTGCGTGGACCGGGACAGGTGTTGTCCTTCAGGATAGATTACGGACAGCTGGAACTGTTTCGAAAAAAAGGGCTACAAAGGAATATTGGTAAAAGATCCGGTGTAATATTTCCTCTTGTTTACGTTCGTCCATTAATATATAGACGAAAAACGTGTAATATTAATCGGCCATATTGAAAGAAGAATAAAGAAAAAAAATTTTAATGAAAATAATATAAGACAAGGACTGCATTGTTGACCTTGTAGTTGTAAGAACGACATAAGTTCAGGTCAATGATTCGATTCCCGGGTCGAGTAAATTGAAATTCTCAGCAGTAGCAAGACCATTTTGCCCCGTCTATGGCAATATGGTAACTTTTTGTTACATGGGATGGGCATCTTAGCTAGTGATAAGAAATAGTTACTATACTCCTCTGTCTACCTACTAGCGAAATACACACACGTGACATTATGATGTATAATGTAAAAGATACTATATAACATAAGAGAAAAAAAAAAAGACGCTAAATCATTTTTATTTCAGGTGTCCAATGTACGAGTATCTTCTATAAATAAAATCCAAATCCAGACTAAAAACTCTAAAGTTTTCCATGGTGCACTTTAATGCACAATTTAGATGCGAAATTATTGATTTTGTCTATTAATACCTTTATTGCGCATACGCAATATATTTTGTCTATTGGTCAAATATTTAAACGCTCCATTTGATTATCAAGTTGTTTTCAATCAATACCTCTCAGCTGTACATCAGAATATATGTATATAAAAATATTAAATGTTGTAAAACAAAAATGTACATATAGGGTGATATATTTCAAAACATCGTGTCACTCACTCATCTCACGAGATTTTCCCATAAACAAGTGACAGCTGCATCTGGGCGTGTTGCATTAGGGGGCGTCTGTTCCCACACTTCACACATGCTTTTAGATTATTTCCGATCACTGTACACAGAACTCCCCAAATCGACGACAGATTTAGAAAAAGAAAATGAAAATTTTTAGTATCACCCGACACAAAAAGACACGTAAATAATACATAAGTAATATTCCCCTCTAGTCCTTTTATTACTTTGTTAGAAGAACCTATTAATGTTTATTAACAAGTAGAAAAATAGTGTCCGCTGTACTTTTATTATTTCATTAAATGATCCTCGTATAGACATGATACTATTATAAAACCGCATCTTTATAGGATCCCTCTTTTTGCGTTGGCGGTTAATAATATGGACAAAGCTGATGGTATGGAAATCCTCAGTTATCATTTAAATGTCAGTTGTACCTATTAAATGTTTGCATTAGATCATTGTGATGGTTACCTACAAAATCTGAAAACAATAGATACAATCCATTAAGTTTCCTTTTATAAAGGTTTTATATATAGTTGGATGAGTTAGATAAACGTCTTCAAAATCCGCTTACATTTATGAACAGGTTGATGTATGTGAAATATGCATGTTAAATTTGTTAGGTTTGAGATGTCTGACGCTCGGTGTTCCCTACCTACCCCGTGTGGGACCTCGTGAAATTATATGCAAATAATAATATTCTATGAATGTGCCAATACATTTCACACTGTTATAAAAACGTTTAAATGTTTCGTAATGTTTTTCGTGTTGACTTCAAAGAGTTGCTTCAGACTGATCTCTCGTCTCATGAATAGGTTAATGCGTTCGCGTCGAGCTCAACGCCCTATAGAGGAGAGATAGTTTTTGAAACCGGCAACATCATGACAGCCCACCCCTTCCCTTTATTTATCACTACCACTTTGACCCCACGCGACTTTCCGTTCATTCTAGTTCAATTATATTTTTAAAGTTCTGCGAATGAGTGTGTGTACCTACTCACTATGAAAGACACAAAATAAAATGTTTATAACGTCGATTGGAATTTGGATAATGTTAAATAATTGAAAATGTAAAAAAAAATATCATTTTGTGCTCGTTGGAATGACCTTCGATAAACTGTTCAAGAAGACGATGTTGTAGCTGACCAGTCACATTGACATTTTCGTTAATATCAAATGACAACATTGGTCGTATACTCTTTTATATATTTAAGAAATCGTTAATATGTTAACGTTACATGTATTCATGTGAATATTTTAAATAGGAATCTGTAAAATTATGTATACACGAACCATATGCTCAATCCTCTCGGCAAGTCGGTGATCTGAAACAAAACAAAAATTTTATTGCATTACCTTTAATTGTATGTGACAACAAAGTAGGTTGTAAAATTAATTAGTTTCGTCCACAGATTACATTTTTAATTAAACATAAAATAATTAGATTCTGTAGGAATCGTTCCATTCAATTTGTATCGGTGTAATACAATGATGTTAATTTTATTACAATGATGATGTTAATAAGAATGAAATCATTCATTCATTCCTTCAATTAATGAATAAATGATCGAATGATGAATGAACAAAAATTATTAGTTCTGGACGTGCGTTTAACGCGTATTCCTATCTATCTACTCGTATGTCTAAATAGGTATCTACATAATTTTTAAAATAAAAAACCGATTGTTATATTATTATACATTAGGTACATATAATACATTTGTATATTATGACGATTATTATACAGATACATTAGCATTGGCATAATCTAAAATAAAATCTACGCTAAAATAATTTATTTCACTTGAAAACCAGTAGGTACATATTCTGTGGTCGGGATACAATCATGCGGGTTGTATAGCCACTGGATTTTTACATAACAACCTTTGTTCGAATAAGAGGCAACAGAACTTCAATTGTACTTCAGCTCGAGCCGTTCAAGGAATAGGGACGCGTGGCCGAGCGTTGTGAAAGAACCCGTAATTGAAGTGCTTAACCCTTTTTACTGTACATTACTTCTTATGTGCATTATTATTCTCCATATTTTTCAAATTAAAATCGTTGATATTGAAATTATATTCTTTTATTACTATTATACTATTAGGTACGCCCGGTATCTTACACAGTATACAGAAAACATGGAGTATCAAATATCTCCATCTTTACAAACTTAACGTGCTTATTCCACGTACATCGCTGTTTTTACTTGCACGCTGGTTTCGTAGATCTAACTCCAACGTAAACCAGTACCTAAACTATTTGATCAAAATAGTTGAGTTTTAGGCTCCATCAGCGCCAGCTAACGTCAATATACCTTGGCATCTAGTGTTTTAATCCACGATTAACCATGTGGGCTATGAAGGTTATCTGTAATGACGATAATAAAAACGGAACTCATAAAATATAGTTATATAAAATCGTTGAAGAGCCGCGGCCGGTCTAATGATATTTAAAGCAATGCCAGATGATCTCTGTTCAGTGTGTAATGTATGTAGGTCGACTTTGATTCACCAATTAATCATTGGACGCCTATAAAAAGCACGCACATGCGATGTAACCGAAATCAATATGTAAATTATGTGTGCTCAAAACGTTTCAAGGAAAATCAATTTGTTAGGATGGATCGGGCGTAGGACAATAATAGCAGATGAAAGAATAACAAAACACATATAATATAATGTGAAAGTGAATGGATGTAAGTGCTAAAGGAAACCAAGGTCCAAGACATGCTTCTTGACCAAATCAGTCATATTCTGGTGGACGGAGGGATCTGTGCTCTCTGTAACCCATGTAGTAAAGGTGTGATGAATGTAGAAGATGTCCGCCAGTAATAAAAGTATACACATGTTGAGCACTCGGTGATCCTTGTCTACCCCGAAAGGGACTTGGCATGACGCTATAATAATGACAATATACTCAATATAATTTCCGCTATAACTGATCATCAAATCAACTACGATCAAAGAGAAAAAATAAGATAAAATGTCACTGTACTACTTCGTAGTTACCCCAAAATTTCCTCTGACCCAAACTTTATACATTTCCATTAGACGCACGGAACCAAGTTATTTCTATAGATATTCAACAATAAAGTTAGTTCCATGTTGCTAATGGAATTTGTACGAATATATCTGGTATTCTTTCCCATTCAAAGACTACTTCCTCTGACATGGGCGGTCAGCAGATCAGTAAAAACTTTCCAAACGTAGTTATTTTCTTTGCTGAGTAGGAAAAGTTATGAAAGTTGTGTAGGCGTTATATTCAAAGTCGTCGTGTCCACAAACTAAGCAAGTTACAAAGTCGTGTATTAAAAAAATGTAACATGAAGTCCGTAATTTCGGAAGGGGTAGGCAAAGAAGTTTAGTACACTTATACGTTTCGACAGTGACATTTTACGTCAAACATTGGAATAGGTGGAGAGCTATTGCTATTCATTGGGGACAGATCCAGACTTCGAGCCACTACTAGAAATTTCTAGTAAAAGTTTAAGTTAGAAAAATCCAATAATAGCCGACAGGGATTTGACGTCAGAACCTCCCGATTAGTAGTCGCACTTGCGACCACTCGCCCAACGAAGCAGTCAGTCATTCAGTTGTTCTAATTAGACATTTTGTAAATAGATTTACAGCTGGCTAGCCATAACGTTGCTATTTCACATAGAAACATGGCCATTTTAAATGTATGGCCCCTTTGTATTATAAATAGACGTTTTGGCAGTTGAGTAAATTGTGTTTTATGTAATGACTTTGTTGACGCCTCAATGCGTGGAAATTTTAGGTCAAACAGTAAATGCGACTTGAGTAAACTTTGAGTTTGTGTGACAATAATTGTTTGTACAATACAAGTACGTCAGTGTCGAGATAGTGTTTAAAATTTACTCGTCATACATATATAAAAATTTCGTAAAGATTTTGGGAAAAGAACTTTCTAGATGACAAAAGATCTTTTTGCATCCAGAAAGTACTCTCTTTCATAAAAGGAACTTCGTTAATTTTAGTACTTGTTCATTTGTACAAAATAATGAAGGTGGTAAGAATTGGCACTAACTTAATTAACGAACACTAATGGGCTACTTGTGACTGCTGACAGCTCGTCTACAAAGTGGTCCGAAACGGAGAGAAATATAATTAAATCGTAATGCTGGTACAACCGGGGGTACAATTAATTATATTACAAGCATCCTCTTCTAGCTTGTATTTCCCTGAAGTGATAGACAGAGAACTGTATCGAAATGTAGTGCAGCGTTCTAGACTCGGAGACGCGTAAAATAATAGCTTAATATTGCTTGATTCATTTTATCCGATGAAATAAAACATATCCTATATATTTTTGATGTTAAATTGGTTCTATAATATAGGTTTAATAAAATAAAGTACAATATTAACATGGTAAATTTCGGTAGACTTATACTTTCACGCTTCGCAGATATTTTTTGTCGCGAACAAAAGTGCTTCGTCTGCGCAGTCCCTAATAAGGGTATTACCACACACATGGCTGCACTGTTAGAGGTAATCTACTTATCTTAATCTGACCGGTAAGATTTTAACCTGTTTTTTTACATGATGAAGACGATGGAATTAACTTGGACTAAGATAGTGATGATAGAAGAAGCATGTCAAGTGTGATGGATACAAATATTTGTTACTTTCTGTCTACTCCATAAGGGACCTGGCGGCATGATAAAATAATAATTTAAACGTCTGTACACACATGCCAAACTACTATTTGATACTACATGTACAGTTACAGGTCTTTTAGAAATACATAAACATAGATAGGTATATTATGTAGGTATATGTGAATTTAAATTTATGAATTCAGTAAATTCTATTACCCTTTGTGAAGTCAAACTTGGCTTCTGTGATTTTAACAAAATCAATCAGAATGGTATTTGAAGGAATATTAAGTATTTGTACACCCTCCCAGGGTGTAAAATTGCTTTTAATCTCTAATTTATTTACGAACGTCGTTTATTGATCGCAGTAAATATAATTTAGGACACTGATTACTTCGTGATGGAGGGTTCGAGCGTAGGACGGCATTTTCTAAACAAATTCAGCAAATTTCATTCCGTGTGGTTAAATAAAGAATTATTCGAGTTTTAATCTTCTCTTAATTTAGTCGGCAGTGGGACTAATATTATGTCATCACGTCTTGTCCTGTACAGAATAGACGAAGAGTACCGAGTGCAAATCATTTCTTATCCTAACAGAGTTGACATGTTTGTTCTGCATTGATCACACTATTTATTCACACGCTGGTTTCGAAGACTTGGAATCACCCATCAGCCAATATTAGTGATATTATTTATTGGTCGTTGTTTAAACAAATAAAAGTCTAATACATCGGTAATCACATTTTATCTGTTTAATAAACCATTGCCAAAAACAATAAATAATAATAAGGTTCAATTGCGTTTTATAACTAACTATTATTAACTAACGAGATTTTTATTAGCATTTAACGAGCCTTCAATTGTGTTGAAGCGAGACGGCAATACTGTTCATATTTTCATCTCACAGGATGTCATACGAGTGAAAGGGATAGACATAGAACGGGATGCCTCTTAGCCAACTGTGGATTCGTACAATGGGATGCGGGCGCCTCTTAAGAGTTCATAGAAAAAATAATAGCATTATGTTTCATATTTCTTCTTTAACAGGGTTTCAATGCATCATGTCGATAGGTCACAGGTGCAATTTATTAGTTCATGTATTTTTTAACATGCGCCTAAAATATGTTATATAAAACAAATAGATATTATTACTAGAAAACTGTTTTAAGAACTTGTTAATCATCAGATCACCATCAGCAACATTTTTGTCGTTGGACTGATTTACATGTTTCTCTTCTCATGATGAAAAGGATTAATTATATATCATACCACGCTGGTGAAGTGCTGGTTAGCATACTAAATTGTTAATACTTAACAAAAGACAGGAAATACCTCATCATCATCATCATCTTAATATTTCAGTCCACTGCCGGACATAGGGCATATATGGTCAAAAATTCGAACGTACACAAAAAACTCAGTGTAGCAAACCCCTATAGACATATTCATGAAGTATTTTTGTTAACGGTTTTATTTGTTTATTTTTCTATGGGCTTGTTTGCGAGTGGTGATATTTGGCAATTATTGTTCTCTGCTTACCCCCTAAGGGCATAGCGGGATACAATATATCCCATTTTTGTAAATGTTAATAAAGTATAAAAACGTAAAACTAAAAAACATGTGGGTACATACAAGTTTAGGTAGAGTTAATTAAAAAGTTTCAATTCAAGCATTAATACTATCGTGGTACGAGTAAGTATACATATAACGTATTATGTACCTAAACTAAGAATAAGCCACAGTATTATTTACGGATAGCTAATGAGCTGACTTAATTAGTGACGAAGCTTTGAATACTTCGAAGGTCAAGGCTGCCGTGTTGAACACACGCAGACGGCATGCCGTCGAAAATGCTTTTATGAAAACTAAAAACGCATGGCAATGTTTCAACTGTAGAAAGAAAAAAACATTGAAATGGAAAACTTACTTTGTAATTTTGAATTTAGAAGAGGCAATGAGGTCTGTAAGGATGGAAATATTTGGCACTCGAACATTGTATGTACCCTGTAAGAAACCTGGCCTGATGGTCTAATGATAAAAAGTATTATATTAACAATTATTAACCGCAAAGCAAAATAGTTCCATATCCTTATATGTAATATGTATATATTCCTTGTTATTATACTACAGTTAGTCATTAATTAATAAGCTAGTGCTTTTATCGCTCAGAACTCATGTCTTCGTTTCTCATAACAAAGAACCGTATGTGTGGTTTGATGACGTTCATTTATATATTTATTGTTGTTTATAGTTCCGTTCATATCTTCACAGAAACGTGGCATATCATGTCCTAGTGTCGTGTCATGGATGTCTTGTTGTTCTATGAGTCAAGTTTAATTAGTATGTTACATGAAATATGTAATTAATTTTATTTCTGTGTTATTAACTAATCTTTTACTTTTGGATTTTTTGGCGGGAAAGCTTTCTTGGTTAAAAGACATGTTGCTAAATAGAGGGTTGGTTACGTTATATTGCAGTGAAATTTCTGAATGATAACTCTTCAGATCATTCGGTCAGTGCACGCCAATCAAGTAATCGATCGGATAATTAAGTTATCCGAATCTGGTTATTTCGTACCACTCGTATCTTAATAATTTCTATGATAATAAAATTTAGTTTTCAACGAGTTTAAAATTTACGAAATCGAATCGGTAGTTCACGACATGACATCAAACAAACATAGAACAAACTTTCTATCCCTTTGCTATATTCGTATGCATTGCTAACAAACATATATCTTCTATTTGATTTTTTGTATATCATCCTGTTAATTCTTGTAAATATAATATGAGAGGAATGTACATTAAAAGAATACTTACATTTAATTTCATTATCCTTACAAATAAATATGTCTATCGTTTTAGCCTTGACATTATACTTCTATATTCATCGTCCTTCTTCATAATGTTATCTCATATCGTTACTAACCTACGTCACATAATAATTATGTAATTGTTTTGTATATACGTTGTCTCTATGTATGTTGTAACTGACCTCAAACAGTTGGAATACCCTGAGAATTAGCAGATGCCGTTCATATTATTGGACGGCAATGTTCGGAATTAGACAATATCTATAGAATCCCAATCCACATATTGTTCATTATCATTAACCCTATTACTTTTCCACTGTTAGACACTTTGCTACTCTCAAAGCTCAAGTTAAAACCACAGTCTGCCACGTTGGCCAAATGCTGGTTAGCAGGCTTCACACGCCTTTGAGAAAATTGTGTAAAACTCTATGAGTGATATAAAAAATTTGAAACTAACATTTTTTAAAGAGGAGCGTACTAATTTCAACTCATGACATCCAGAATCGGAGGCTGAATTCTAAACATTCTAAGCCAAAAGACTGTCACTGGTTGTGATGTTAAAAACTATGCAATTTAATACTGTCTGAAAGCGAGCTCAAACAGGTCGCAGTCGACGCCCTGCATCTGTACAAAATTATTGATTGCCTGTTGACGCGCACTAACATAATATCACTGTGTTGTGCATGTGTAGATGTGAAGTGTGCGCGAGGATTCGCGCTTGGCAAATATCCCGCGTGTCTGCTAACGAGGTGCAACAACACACTAGAAAAATTCAAGTGTCACAATTAGTAACGAGGTTGTATTTTGCATAAAATGTTACTCTATTTCCTTACTATTAATAATGATTCTTTATGTTTATTCTCGAAATGAATTAGTGTAATTTAAAAAGCCCTCTCATTGTCTGAGAGGGGACCTCTGTCCAACAGTGGAACGATTAAAGGGTTATAAAAAAATTAAATGTAATAAATTACTATCGTTATATCGCCAAGCCAGGTTCCTTGCAGAGTAGGCACCGAGGACCGAGTACCTACTGAATATGGTTTTTCTACATTCATTACTTTGTGTGGGATATTTTTAAGTTGCTCATCAGAGTTACTGACCTATTTCGTTGGAGATATGTAGATGAATTAATCTATAAACGTGTATACAGAACAGATTTCTATAATGGAAATTTCGAATAGGGTATTCGTTATACTTCCCTCCGCAACCTGAATGATCTATCGAGCATACTCTGCGGTAGATAATATCGTCACTTCCGGCCAGTTGGAGCACAATGCTCGACGAACCGGAAGCAAGGCACGTGCGCCCGTCACGCAACAGTCGACCATAATCCCCCAGTGTGCTTTGTCAATGTACTGATTTTACATTCAAAACTCGTTTTTTTTATTCCTATGATACTTGACTTTAGCATAAACGTATATAGATTTCTGCAACTCATGAAATATCTATTAATAATAAACGAGCCTTCATTAACCTAGCATCGATTTATTTTTTTAACATTATATTAGGTACACCGTTTGGCCGCGATTCAGCCTGATGGAAAGCGCAGTTACGTCCTGAGATGAAACACGCATGCCTTTGAAAAGCCAATTCATCCTCGCTTTCAAGTGTCTTAGGTTATATGTGTCTAGAAACAAACACTGGCAAGGTGTTCCACTCCTTGGCCGCATGGATAAGAAACATGGTAGTTAGTGAAAAAATTTCACAAATGTTTTTGTGGCACAGAAGTCACGTAGCACAGTTAGTTCCGGTGATTATCTTTGATAACAGTCGTCGTACTCTTACCATTTAGGGCAAGAACAAACCAGTAAAGATAAGATCTCTAACACCGCTCCTTGTGAAGGCAATCGACAATTGTAATTTTCTCATTTACTTAATATCTACTAAACTTTTTTTACTGTGAACACACATATTAAAAATACTTAAAGTGTTATTATTATTAGGTATTATTAGCGTGGGTAATTCAAAAGATTGTGCTCTGCGATCTACATCCCGCGGGGCCAGCGAGCGAAAAGCAGCGGAACTATGAACAAAAAACCCCTTTGGGTAATCCTGTTAGACGGAAACAAGATGACAGTAATAAATAATTATTTTTAATCGAACTGAATAACGGGAAGACATCTATCCATGTCTCTACCTCAATCGATTTCCCTCCCTCCTTCCCTTGGGTATTTGTAAATCGATCCTCACTATCATGGTTCAAAATTGTAATAAAGTTTTAATGAGTTTGTTCTTCAGTAGTTAAAACAGTAACTGGATAGCTTACTGTACTACCATTGTGCGTATTGAAGGCGTCTCATATTATAATGACTGTTATATTATCAGGTCAGGTTCATTACAGGGTAGACAGTTAGATAATTGTAACAACTCTGCCTATCTAAGGGTTCTGATGTGACGATATCACAATATTAAGTTCAAAGCAATAAAGATGTTCTGTTTTAATTACCATTTCTTCACTTTAATAGCAAGTGTTATTAAAAATTAATACGCATGTTTTTGTAAAGAGACATGCGTCAGGATTTGAACCCAAGATGATAAGAATTGGAGGCTGAATTTGCAACCATTGTGCTGTCAGCGCTATAGTGGGTGCATGCTGAAGGTATGGCCATATAAATGCCGGAGACATTAGCTACGTCACATTAATTTATTTGTACATTATGTCATGTCACGTGTCACGTATTAAGTGTATGGGCACGCTTAATACCTTCAGCCCATTGCTGCTTACTCCTACAAAGCTGTAGTTATTTCTTTAAAGTTTATTATGTAAATTTTTATTATTTTCAACGGTAGGGTTCATGTTATAAGGACAAAGTGACGTTCATGAGTGAAGATGAATGAGTAACCACTGTAGAAGAAGCGAGACAGTTGTCTAAGGATAGAGATATTAAATCTCGGTACTCTCTGCCTAGCTGGTAAAGGACCTGGTGTGAAGATAAATGTAATAGTATAATTAGGATAACGTTTATTTTAAATAATTTTAGGAGTTTCTAAATACTCTTATAATTTTTTTTTACTTTCATTACTTTATGAGCAGTACTTCCTCGCCTGATACATATAATATATGGAAAACCGGAAGTGACGTAATTCACTGATACAACACACCGTACCAGCACGTAACCCGATTAGAGGGCGAAAGGGGTCGTTCCAGGAGGGTGCGTGGGTTTTTCTAAAGCTTCTATTATAGAATTTCCGACGTGGCTGCAACCCTTTAATGCTCTCATTACTCTTCGTACGCTATGTGGAGACCTGAACTTATTCCACTAACCATTGCCGATATGGTGCAGGCTGGTGGAGAAGCAGGGTATTAGAACAGAAGTTTTAAACTATTTATATAGTGGTAATATTTTATACTATAATGTTTGGCGGTTTTAATCTTTTAACACGTCTCATTCTGAAAGGAGACCAATATTCAACAGTAGAACGATAAAAGGGTTGTTGTTGATGACGATCTAATTATTGTATTATTATTATATCATCACGCTGGACACCGTACGGGGTAGGCACTGAGTGCCTAATACATATACATAGGTATGTATCCCCACAGTCATGATATGCTTCTTTCTACATCCAAAATAACTGTTGTCTAATAGGATACATGTACATACGTATTGTTAAATTCGTATCAAAGTTATTGTCTTGGCTTACATTGTAAATGCTAGTGTATTCTGAAAAACCTTACAACAATAGCAGCCTTGCTAAAACACAGCCTTCTTGTGGTCTTGTATATTTTTTGCACGAAAACACACAAAGGCACGAAAAGCCAACATATTGTACAAATGTCCAGTTGTACGTAAGATGGCGAAAACTTTTAGCTTCAAGTAAGCCCGCGTGGGAGTTGGTTCGAAAAAATATATAATTTTGCTATTGTTCTCGTACAATGGCATATACACACAATTGATAATACATAGATACATGTTTAAAATTCGTGATTTTATCTTTTCAATTTTGTGTTCATAGTTATACGAACATGCTATTAACAAGCAATATTCATTTATTAGGAAAAAAATACGAGTTTTTTATTATAACGCAAATATTATTTCAATTGTTTGGATTTTGAATATTTCATTTTCATTTTTAAAAATTCTCAATAATAATAATAATAATAATATAATCGACCCATTTGTCATCCCACTATTGGAATATGGGTCTCCTCTCATATTGAGAGGGTTTTTCTCAATTTTTCTCCATATATATACATTACGAGTTTGCATTGCTATTATTATCTACACCAGAAACACGCGTTTATCTACATATTATATCGAGTTAAAAGGATAGTATTTTATATTTGCATACGTATAATGATTAATTACTTTATCGATCATAATATTTATTCCATTATTGTATAACACTTTTAACTTAGTGTCATGAGGTAGTACTTAACGCCATGTAGCGAACTCTCTTAATAAACGCAGAGTGATGGAAAAAATCGTATAATAGGCGCATACTTCCTAATTAAAATATGAGATTGTTCTACCGTCTATCGTTGGTTTCAATATCTTTCTGTCATTGGTTGTATCGTCGTTTTACCGCCAGTTCTATCGTCTTATCTGCTGCTCTCATCCGGTTATCTCATATAACACCAAATTCACATAGTAATAACCATTGCACACGATAATTAGAGCGTCGTTCCGGGGGTATTGTTCGCTTTGCATTGTTTGTTAAAACCAGTTTTATTTCCCCGCATAAAGGACATTACGAACAAAAGTGTGAGTTACTTTACATCTGCTTTGGAGGTGATTTGTAGAGCTGAGGGAGACTAAGTCTTACTAATCCTGACAGAGTAGGTCAGGGTACTGGCTGATGAGGGAGTCAGAAGTCTCCGAAACCGATGTGCGTGTATGGCGAGAATTAGAAATTTATAACAAGCGCGTTAAGTTTGTAAGGAGAGGAGTATACCGTATTCAATGCTCTCTGCTTAACCCTTAAGGGATCTCGCGTGACAATATAAAAACGCAACATCACGCCTGTAATCCCCGAAGGGGTATGCAGAGGAGTGTTGTATACGCCCACGGTTCA